>JARKIC010000541.1:0-244633 GCA_029378375.1 Mycena olivaceomarginata
CAAGCGCACCATACCGCCAAAATCGTATGTAGCGACATAATGACAGGCCTATCTCCATAATCACTACTGGAGCCAGAAGTGCAACAGAAACGTCCCTGGCCTCATTTTGATTATGCTTGCTAAGAATTCCGGAATATCGTTCAAATGGATGCAAAAATAAGGTATATATTCACAATAAAACTGCAATTACAACATGGAAGTGGAAAAAAAGAAAATCGAGGCGGCCGGATGACATGCAAAGCATGTTATGCAAGTATCGCTAACGCAGATACAATATGAGAGGTTATTGAGAATTTTTGATTTTTTCTGGTTCTTCCAATACTGTGCCGTATTTGTTAGGATCCATTACATCGTGTTTTATGTGTCGTCCATTTCAAATACCGCAGCGGCGCACTCTACTTGGCCAGGCCAAACGCTCTGGGGTGGGCAGACAAGGGAGCAGAGCGGTGCGCGAGGACGAGTTTTGAAGGTGCTGCCCTGGTGACCAAGACTTCCAGAAAAGAGGATGAGTTGGAGAGCCTACCTGATTCGAGGTATGTGCACCGCCTCTCTTCTAGGCACTCATCTTTCGTCTGCGAGTCGCGTCGGCGTGAGCTGCAGCGGCAGCAACCGAAGCAGCATTGGCTGGGTCACCGGGTGTGGCAAGCGGCGCGGGCAATTTGTAGGGCCAGACGTCCTTCGGACTGCAAGTTTTTGACACTAGCGCGCGGAGTTGGCCGAGAATGAATTTTCCCCGCCTGCCGAGATGACGTAGTCTCTCGCAGACAGACACTTCAACATTACCTGTTCTCGTCCCTCAATATATTGAAGAGATGACGACACCCGACGCCCAGTGGTCAAATGAGCATGGTAATATCGTTATTTCTCAGTACTTACCCAATACAGGTTTTCCTTCTCCATGATTTATGTTGCTTTAATGACCTGCTTCGTCTTCACCTAGCGATGCATTGTCTAATGCCATATATAGTCATAAGTTCCCACATTTGGCATCTATTGATGGCGTCGCCACGCCCCATTGTCGTTGTTCCCTCTTCCACGTCTCACTCTTTTCACCTCTTTCCTCGGGGACTGGCTACCCCACGCATTCTTTTCACGACATGTCTTACCCCCAACAACCCCCTCATTCATACCAGCCAAATCCCTCGGGTGCCAGCATGGACCCCTTCGCCGAGCGGCGCAATTCCGTCGGCTCCGCGTACTCGCACGCCAGCCAGAGCAGCGTCGGCTCGGGCTTGTCGGTATCCGTCGGCGGGATGCCCCAAGCGCTGTACGCCCAGGGCCCTCGGCCCGCACCGAGCATCCTGAGCGACCACGGCGACGGGCGGTATGCCGACCACAGCAGGAGCGTGAGCAGGGCGGGCAGTGCCGCGAGCCAGGTGCGTCCTCCAATCTGCATTCTACTCACTCTGAGATGCGAGTTACGTGCACAGTATAATATCGGCGTGGACCCCGCTGGATGGACGACCAAGCCGGAGGCCGACGACTTCCTGCATGACCCGCGCTCGGAAAAGAAAGGCCTGGGCAAGGGCCTCAGCCGCCGCGGGATCATGAACATCGGCTGCCTCGTACTGCTCGTTTTGCTCATCGTCGGCGGCTCGTGCGTCCTGCCTTCTCTCTCTCTCTCTAAAATTAATATCGCGTCATGCCAGCGTCGCATACCCCCTCGCCCGGCACTTCATGAACAAGAGCAAGGACAGCACCAACGCGTCCGGCGCCAACTCCGCGCTGAACAACGCTAACCTGCCCAACATCTCCAGCTGGAGCCTCATCGACCTCGCCACGCCCAAGGACGCGTACACGATCCCGTCGTACCACGACCCGAGCAAGAGCATGAAGCTCGTCTTCTCCGACGAGTTCGAGACGGACGGCCGGAGCTTTTATCCTGGAGACGACCCGTGCGTGCTTTGTGCTTCCTTCCTCACTCTTCCGGATACGAAACGTGCGCACGCAGATACTGGGAAGCCGCCAACC
The DNA here is from genome assembly GCA_029378375.1 of Mycena olivaceomarginata. Taxonomy (NCBI): domain Eukaryota; kingdom Fungi; phylum Basidiomycota; class Agaricomycetes; order Agaricales; family Mycenaceae; genus Mycena; species Mycena olivaceomarginata. The sequence continues at coordinate 1,972 of JARKIC010000541.1, forward strand.
TGCACTACTGGCAGACGGGCGACCTCGAGTGGTACGACCCTTCGGCCGTCACGACCAAGAACGGCGCGCTCGAGATCACGCTCAGCAAGGTCGACGATATCTCGAACAACTACAACTTGTCATACCGCAGTGCGTCTGCCCCGTCTCTCTTAGTGACTTACGATTCGCTAACACCCGCGCCTTGACAGGCGGTATGATCTCCTCCTGGAACAAATTCTGCTTCACGGGTGGGATCCTCGCGAGCAGTGTCACCCTCCCGGGCGCGAACAACGTCCTCGGGCTCTGGCCCGCCGTGTGGGCGATGGGCAACCTCGGCCGCGCGGGGTATGGTGCGAGTCTGGATGGCATGGTGTGCTCTCTTCCCTTTTCCCCCTCGTAAACGCTCACTTCACTAACCCTCAACCGCAGTGGCCTTACTCCTACGACACCTGTGACGTCGGCACGCTCCCCAACCAGACGCTCCCGGACAACTCGGGCCCGCAGGCCGCCTTTAATACGGGCGGGGACAATAAGGATGCGGAGCTGAGCTTTTTGCCCGGGCAGCGGTTGAGTGCGTGTACTTGTGCGGTGCGTGGATTGGCTTTTCCGTATCTCCATCGCGATGCGCTTTCTGCGCATTCTAATCGAGATTGTTTGTTTTAGGGCGAATCGCACCCCGGCCCTAAGAAATCCGACGGCTCCTTCGTCGGGGCGGTCCGCACCCGAGATCGACGTCTTTGAGGCGACGATCGGCGGGCCTGACAATGCGCATATCGGGCAGGTCAGCCAGAGTGCGCAGTGGGCGGTACGTTGTGCTCTTCTCTCCTCATAAGTAATGTTGATTGATTGAAATCGGTTCTTTATCGCAGCCCTTCGACGCAGGCTACAAATCCTTCAACTCCACCGACAACCTGATCATCCCCAACCCGAGCACCACGGCGCAGAACGCGTTTGTGGGGAATAGATTCCAGCAGACAACGAGTGCGCTGAGTAATACGAGTGCGTCTTGCCTACTTGCGTTCCAAGCGAGGTGCTGTCGATGCTGATTCGCTTGCGCGCGCGTTTTAGACCAGGACTGCTACCAGCTCAAGGGGCAGTGCTTCTCGACGTATGGGTTTGAGTATAAGCCTGGGTATGCGGATGGCGTGCGTCGGATCCTCTTTCCCTCCTCCTCCATAAACTGATGGGCGTCAAGTACATCTCGTGGATCACGGACGACAAGCTCGTGTGGACGATGAACGGCAATATGGTCGGTGCGGATACGGCGACGGAGATTGGCGCGCGCCAGGTGCCTGTGGAGCCGATGGTGCGTTTTTGCTACTGCGCCCCTTCCCACAAGCTCCCTGTTCTCCCCTACCTCCCTGCCCTTCCCCTCATTGAACCACTGCCGCTCGCTAATACTCACCCACGCAGTACGTAATCATGAACCTCGGCCTCTCGGAGAACTTCGGCTTTATCGACTTTGACCACCTCACGTTCCCGGCGGTGATGCGCGTCGACTGGGTGCGCGTCTACCAGGACCCGGATAACGTGCAGGTCGGGTGCAATCCTCCGGACTACCCGACGGCGGACTACATTAACCAGTCCGTTTACTCCGTCCTTCCCTGGAGAAATGCGCTGACGCGTGCACAGGTACCTGGAGGCATACACGAACGCGAACCTGACGACGTGGGTGGATGATTTCCGCCAGGTTATACCCAAGAATCGGCTGGCCGATACGTGCTAGGTGTGGTTTTCATTCGCTGGCGTTTCTCGCTCCCGGACATCCATACAGACGCGCAGAGTATTCCATCCTGTAGTCGAGCTGAATGCGATACGAGCTCATGGCGCTGGGTCGCCGATATATGGGTGATATACTGTGTAAAAAGTATGTTACGTTCATGGACCAGAAGATGGGCTACTTTGAGTGCCTGCGACAACTTGATAGGTAAACCAAAACTGAGCAGCAAGTTTGGAAAGATACAACTTGCCCATGGCGGCAGAATGGTAACGGGAGGTTTCCAGCGCGGTGTAGCCATGTCTCGCATAGACATAAGTTAGCGTGCATCAATGTGAATGCACACTTGAGAGAGATTGGGTCCACAGATGAGGGGTCGCCAATGCGATACGCCTCCATTCGCGGCAGATTTCACCGAAGATGAGCGGGGCTTTGTGAGCACGAGGTCGAATTCAATGGCACTTAGCATTCTAGCAGTCTTGGTGAGTGTATATATATGACAAGCACGGATTTGATGATGTTTAAAGTTCAACATAAGGAAAAATACAGCCACGCCAGACACAAGCCAGTCTGTCGGCAGAATGGCTTGTGGCATGTTCAACCGTTCGCAAATAAATCCAATTGGCTCTGAATTAGCAGGGGTTATTTTATAGACCATGGACATGGTTGTGAGTGCTTAAGTGCCTGATTTTCGGTCTTTTTGGTCGCAAGCCGTGCCCCGCCCAATTCGATGGCATCAGGCCAAATGGCTTGTGCCCGCCGTTTTGATTGAGATGAAGAACAAAGCTTCCTCGCATGTTATCCCCTTGACCTAACCACTTTACCCACTGAACATGTCTATTCCAGCTATTTTAATCAATGATTGCTCATATATTTGATATTTTTACTCAGGACTCAAGTTTCAACAAAGTCAAGCAAGCACCATTGAGTGCCACAGATGATGTTCAGAGAAGCTGATGCTTATCTTTATTGTTATAAAAACATATCCTAGTCATAAAAACAGAGAAACTTGGCTTACTACACCGATAACAATCCATGAGTCAGAAATGTGCCAAGTTCAAGACTAGTTTGATGAATATATCTGTATTGCCGACGCCACTGGCAAAATTGGCCTGCCAATATATGCTCAGAGGTCCAACATAGTGGTGGGGCCTCCCAAGCCAGTTGGCTTGCCTCTGGAATGAAAGTTGAACTCACATTTACTGACAACGATGAGCAGCATTCGGCAGGATGGAGATGGATATGCGAGCATTGTGGTACAGCCCTAGGGGAGGACAACAGTGACTGATATATCATTAAATATTGAGCACTGGAGGCTCCACCAGCGAGCAGAGTGCGCAAGCCACTTCTCAATTTTGGCTGATGCCAAGCCGGCAAAATGGCTTGCCAAGCCAACAAAATGGCTTGCAAGCCATTCGGCCGGGCGTGGGCGGGTGATGCCAGCCAAATCCACGCCCCCCGCCCGAAACAAGCAATTTGGCGCAGGCGCAAGCCAAAAACGTCACTCTCATCTTCGCTCAATTACCCACGAATTCGTGCAGGATATTTCGAACATCGACGTCGGCACCCTGAAGACCCATTCATCGTTTCGCATCTGCCATGGCTCATCATGAAGTACGACTGCCACATCAACGTGGAACTCTCCACAGGAGTCGCCCACTTCCAGTACCTGTTCAAATATTTCTTCAAATCTCTGGATCAGGCTAATTAGAAAGTTTCCGCCCCCACATCGAATATATCTGAATCTGCGGCCGGGACGCGAAAGCCTGTGGATGAAATTCGCAACTATGAACGGGGACGATATCTATCCAGCATCGAAGCTGCAACACGGCTTGTCTCATTCCACATCTCTCAAAAGCAACCTGGGGTAAAGTGTCTCCCTGTGCACCTACCGGGTCGGCAATACGGTCAGATGACGCGAAAAGACGGCTCTGAATCCGATGGGACTTTGTTGGGCCGATACATTGACCCGCCTATCTCACCCAGAGCTCGACAATATGACTTATGTTGAATTCGGTTCCAAATGCCGCCTGGAGAAACACGATCCCAACAAGGAAATGCACCCTTTACAGATCTTGGAAAACGAGCACCCAAATCATCCAAGGATGCGAATACGTTTCTATAAATCTGGCCATGTTGGAGTCAGTCGTATCCAGATGGTTGACCCTTGCCATGGCGACGTCTTCTACCTGCGAGCTCTGTTGCTGCACCGTAATGCGCATGACTGGATCGATCTACCGACAGTCGACGGGGTTGTGTATAGTTGTGTATGGAACTTACCAAGAAGCGGCCCGCGCGATGGGATTGTTTGACAATCGGGACGAGGGCATCATGGCTTTCGAAGAGTTGCTTGAGTTTGGAGCACCACCGGCCCAACTACGTTAGATTTTTGCTCTATTAGCAACAGAGGGGAGTCCTGCGCTAACCATCTGGGCGGCCCACGAGGACTCGCTTTCCGCCGATAGGGATCACATGCTCCAGACGACATCTTCTCCTCCGCCAGAACTAATCAGGAATGAGGTTCTGCTTGCGCTTCAGGCTCTGCTTCAGAGTCTTAGGAAATCTTTGACAGAGATTGGCCTACCGGAACCTATGGAACGACAGCAGGAGATTGACACCGAACGTCTCCGATGGAGTGGAGATCCTACCAATCTTGCAGCCTTCAAGCACGGATTGACTGCTGAGCAGGTAAATTCCAAGGGTCATATTTCGAACCTGTAATCATAAATTTAACATACTTGCAGCGAATAGTATACAATCGGATCCTACAAGTCGCAGACATGGAGAACCCCCACCAATACATGTTGATGGCCGTGCCGGTCGTGGTAAAACATACACCCTATACCCAGACATAGGTGCATTGCGCAAACTGGACCACATTGTCCTGGTATCTGCTTCCTCTGCCTTTGCTGCGAAGAACTACCCTGGAGTTCGAACGACGCACTACCTTTATGGAATCCCAGTCGATGAATATAATCCGCATCTAAAATCTTCTGTCGGTCCCAGAAGCGATCGTGCCCGACTTCTGCAAGCTGCCAAGTGTCATGTTATTGATGAAATCGGTGGTCTTCACTTCAAAGCATTTGATTGTGCCAACCGTCTAATGCGTTCTCTCACTGGATCGAACTCTGTTTGGGGAGAACGAATGCTCATAACAGTGGGAGACTTTCGCCAGGTGAGTTGATATTTTATTCCGAGACCCACCAATAAATATGGATCGGTTGCACCTGTGGTCCGCTTTGGCGGTCGTACTGCCATTTGCAACGCATCTCTCCGCACTCAATGCGTTTTCAAGCACTTTGAAATTCTCGAATTACAGGCATCGATACGACAACGGACCGATCTAGCATTCTCAACCTTTCTGGACTCAATCAGCGATAACTATCTGAACGACACTGTCGACCTATCGTTTGCGCCACACACAATCGTTCGATGAATTCATCAACTTCGTTTTCCCCTCAGGCATACTTGCCGATCCAGCAATTTGCATTTTGCGGGCCATTCTGAGCCCCTACAATGTATTTGTGGACGAGTTCAACGAAGCAATTCTCCAAAACGTTCCCGGAGTCACATTGCTACATCAGCAATGATTCAACCGAAGCCGAAGACAGCTCTAACGTTTTTTCGGACCCAGAGTTCCTGAACTCCCTTCGAGAACCAGGGATTCCCCCACACGAATTGATTTTAAAGAAGGGGGCAATTTGTCAACTCACGCGGAACTTTGACGCCTTTCGATTTGACGAAGTCTTTAGCATTCTATGGGTCCTCAGCCTGCTACTCGTACGCGAAACCAAAGGTCGCACGCTCGAGGAGCTCAACCAGGTGTTCGCCCTGCCTATGCGCGCTCACGCAGCATACGGGTTGCGCCAGGTGCCGTATGGATTCCGCAAGTTTTTGTTGAAGCAGAACGTCAAGGCGGAAGAGTTGTAAGAGCCGGATACGGAAAGCTTTGATGGGGAGAGTGAGCGCGAGCGCGGGAAGTTGGTGCGTCGCGAGAAGGACAGGGCGGGGACTGCGGTGGCACAGGCATGATCCTGAGTTTTGGGAATGAAGCAATGAACCCAACGACGAAGTATTTAATGACCCCCTTGTATCTAGTATCGTGTAATTAATATTTCTGTGACTTTGTAGTCGGTGTTCAGTATGAATTTGTTGTACAAGCTAGCAGCTGAAGCAACCACCATCCATGTATAACAATAACCTGCATACAAGTACAGCGATATCAATCATAGTTTTTTTCTACATCTATACTACGTTGTACAAAGAAATAAAGGAGTTCAATAAGAAGCGTCCGTTTATGTGCGCCTTTTTATAGTGGGTGGGCTGGGCACCAGCAGGTCGCTCAAATATGAGCTGTCTCGACAAAACTTGTCCGGATCCCTTATATGCGAGACCGAGGTTTCTGGGACGATAGATGCGGTGGAGTATACCGATGAAACGGACGACGCCGACGCGGTGGACCTGCGTAGGAGCCACATAGCCTCCCTCGAAGACGCAATACTGCCCTTGTTCATGTTTCTGTTGGGACGGAGGACAACTCCGGGGTGCAGCGTCGGTGCTGGAAGAGGGACGTTGGTTTTCTTTTCGGGGTGTAGCGGCGTCGACCTCGAAATATCTCGCCGTGGCCCTGAAGAACGGTCACGGAAAACCGAGAGCGGGCCCGGATCCTCGTAGTGCGCCTCCTTCCAGGCGACGTCCTTCCCGAAGCTATGCGCTTTTCCGGTGACATGGCTCGTGTGTGAGCGGATGGTGTAATGGGATGTCTTTGCGGATCCTGCAAGACTCGTCATGCTTGGCCGGCGGGGCCTGTCGGCGCGCAGCGGGAATGGCAATGAGATCGCCCTTGACGCCGTCCCCGAGACGTCCTCCGCAGGCCATCCAGACCTCGATCCTGTCGTCGAGCTCGGAGACGCCAATTCCTTTGCCGCGGTATCCCTCGTATATTGTAGCATGAAGGGGCGGTGTGCATGAATGCGTTTTTCCCTTTCAACTTGAATTTGCTGTATGCGACGTTGTCGGCGATATAGGAAGAAGCCCAGAAATGAGAGTAAGAAGACGGCAACGACTGTCATTACGGCGATTGCGCCGATAACGCCTGGCCCTGGTCTGTGGGAGAGCAGAGTCGTATGGGATTGGGAGTCGGCGATAGGGGGCTAAGGAGCGATTTACAATTGTTTCGTAAGTTCGAAAGGCGATTGATCCTCGGAAGGAGACCCACCGAAGAACTTTGCGGGAGAGAAGTGAAAGGAAGGGCATTGACCGGACAACTTGAAGAAATGGACTGAGGTGGTGTCGAAGAAGAGGTTGTCAGGATGTTAGAAGATGAACTCGGGGAGCCAGATACCGGCGTCGAGGAGAAGGAGGGAGTTTGAGAGGCGGCTCTGAATCGACACTAAGCAACGAATAAAATAAAGCGAGAATATCCACTGACGATGTGGCGGCGATTACGGCGATAACGCCTGGCCTGTGCGTGAGCGAAGTTGCTTGGGATTGGGAGTGGGCGATAGAGACCTAGGAAGCGATTTACGATTATTTCTTGAGTTCGCAAGGCGATTTGTCCATGTTGGAGGAAAACTCACCGAAGAATCCTGCGGGAGAGAAGCGGAAGGACGAGCATTGACCGAAAAACTTGAAGAAATGGATACAGGCTGAGTTCTGAGTCGTGTCGAGGAAGAAGTTGTCGGGATTTTAGAAAATAAAGTCGGGGAGCCAGACACCGGCGTCGAGGAGGAGGAGAGAGTTTGAGAGGACGCTCTAAATTTACATTAAGCGATTAGTAGAATAAAGCGAGAAAGTCTACAGACGGTGTTGATGCGGTGATTGCGGCGATAACGCTGTGGCTGCGCGTGGGCTGAGATTGTGCCGAGGAGGCCGAGGAAGAGGTTGCCGGGATTTGAGAAGAACTTAGGGAGCGAGGTATTGGCGGCGGAGAGGAGGAGGGAGTTTGGGAGGACGCCCTGATTTGACGTAGGGAATTAGTAGAATAAAGCGGGAAAATCCACTGACCGCCGTGAAATTGACGACAACGACAAGGAGCTTGGGGAAACAGATACAGGAGATGGACTCTGCCCGCTCAATATTCCTCGCTCGGATTGAGTGGCCTGAGAAAATATACCATGAAGACTCTGTGAGAAGAAATAGAAATCGTACAAACGAAACAGGAACAGACCGGAGGGGAAAAGAAAGAAACATTATGGGAAGGATTTAGAGAGAGAGAGTAAGATGAAAGCGAAGGAGAAGGAGACATATTGCCTCACTGGTCGGTGTACGACAGGCATTTGAACTATATAAGCTTCGCTCCAAAAATTAAACACCCACGCAGTGCGGTGATTGACTATGGAATCCACGCCCATTCGAATCGATTCAGGATCAGGGCGGAGACATCGGAGGCCGAAGACTCAACGGCATGTTGTCCCGTCCCGCCAAGCCTTTGGCCCACAGCATATACGGGACGGGACGGGCGATCGTAAACGGCCGTAGACGGCCGTAGAAGGGGTCAATGTACGTTTTGCGCTTTCTGTTGTTAAAAATGCCAAGAGGTGAAAGTCGATGATATCATGCCCAGAAATGCCCCGGATGCGGACCGATCCTCAATGACTTTATTTTTACAGCGGTTATCATAAGTTTGCGGAAAACGTAAATTTTTTCCACGGCTATTGGGTCTTGTTTACATAGCCCCTAACAATTTGTGATCTCCCGTTATTTGACGCTTTCACTGGATACTGGCACTTAATTCCAACGTAAAATGCATGGAATAGCATTGGTTATTCTATTAGAATTTGAAGGACACAAAGGGGATGGGAGCCCATAGTACAGAGGACATGAAAGCCAATTTGGCCGGTTTCGTGTAGCATGAGTCGGCGTGACATTAGGCTGCCAGGCATGCTTACTATAGTCCCCAGCCCTTCTCAGCGACCCTCTTGGTTCACACAAACCCATCTCCTCCCCCCACTGTGTTCATCGGCAAACTACAGGGCCCAGGCCGCACTTCACAATGACTCGGGGATGCATTGTTGCTGGCATGTGGCCACAAACACCCGTGCAGCCAAGTGCAACCCAGAAGGTTTGCTACCAACTGGTTTGTGGTGGATGTAGGGCACAATATGAGGTGAATTGAGGGCTGGTGGTCAGATGGAAGGGTCAGAGGTGTCGAATGCGACGGTTGGGGTGTTTATGCCGTATGCCGAGTCCAGATTGGTTCCAGACCAATTCCAGACCCTCAGAGATGCTATGGGCACACTTGGAGAGTAGTCAATATGAGTCTGAGCTGAAAATGCAGATGGTGCGGGCAGGAGCGAGTGAGAGATGACATCCAGCAGCAAGATTCAGGTGCCCTGTACAAACAAGACCCAACAGCCTGAGATTTTTTTTTTTTTTTTCGTTTTCCGCAAACTTATGATAAGTGCTATAACAACAGCCAACGTCTTTGCTATCATCTCTCGGGCAAATGGCTATGTTAGGGTCAAAATAGCGTCACCTGTCGGCTGTACCTGCCCGCGCTGCACCCCGTACCACTTCAGGAGATGACAACGAGGCACAGCGAGCCACCTTGGTCGACGAAGCTGTGAGGTCGATACACTGCCGACGTGGAGAGAGAAGAGCAGGCCCTAGGGCGCAGAGGGGAGGTGGGATGTGTGTGGCCGGGCATTGAGTAAGCCCCTGAGCAAGCATCGAGCTCGAAGCTACAGGGGTGCAGAGTCAGGCCTAGTCGAGCCAGCGGGTGGGGAGTCGAGCTGACAGATGTCGAGTTAGAGCTAGCCCAGGTCGATGTGAGCAGGGATCCATGCAGGGGTGTAAATCACGCGCACTGTCCTCCACAAGTCCTCCCCACACACCAGTCGCAAGTTGCGTAACGTGTCTGGGACATACATTCTCCCTCCCCGCTGGCACAGCCCCATTTCATGTCATCGCACAGCTCCCATCCCTCAACGGCCCGAGCACCCCACCGCAGAGGAGCAGACCCAAAGAACAGTGGCCACACGAAGACCGACACTGGAGCAGCAGGGGGCGGGAGTTGGTACACACCCTCTCAACTCGCTACTCAATGCTTCATTAAGGGCGGGAAAGGTCGTGCAGCAACGAGGGCAGCTCCAAGTACAAGCATCTGGACCAGAAAGAGAGATATGGAGTGGCGGTGAGTACGGTGTGTGCGAGCAGAAAGAAGACATCTGTATCATACCTGGTGTGTGCGTGCAGAGCCACAGTCCACGGGGACTTAAGTATCTGGCATGGACAATGGTGTATGGAAGAGCGAGGAGGGGGGGAGAGGGTCACGCCTGGAGAAACCCCCGTGAGTGCATCCTACCATTCCACTCCCCTTTGTCCTCCTCCTTGTGCTTTCTTGTATGTGTCCGTATCTCTACTGCAATGCTGTATGACACCCGCCGGCGGCACAGCATGCAGCAGGAGCACGTTGCTGTCCACATCCATGCACCGATGTTGCCGATCGCGCTGCCCCCTCTATAGCGTAGACATTGACAGCGTGACGGGGCCAAAGAGGAGGAGGGCTGGGGCCTTCACACACACATGCCTCGCCCTCTGCTCTCTATTGTCATCCCCTTCTCCAGCCCATGACAACGTCTTCGCGTGGCAGAGGCATGTCCGCATCCCCACTCCTCCATGCTGATTGCAACCCAAGACGGGCCAAAGTGGATGAGGGCCGGTGTGTATCCGTCCTCCCTTCGCCCTCCTGCTCGTGACCTCGTGCATCTGGCTCCTGGTGTACACCCTGGCCCGTGGCTGTCAATCATACAGTATACCAGCAGCTGGATGCAGCCGTACCCAGCACATCCCACCATAGGTGTACTCGCCCGGCTGCCCCTGCGTGTATCACATCCCAAATCGGGGGTGTTGCAAGACATCCGCAGAGATACAAGTTCCTGGCATCCCATGTACTTCCAGCTGCCCACCGGCGGAGTTCACATGTTTTCGCGCCAACACCTGCACCTGAATCCTCACCCGGGGTAGGCCAGGGACAACAAGCAACACTGAGCACATCGTGGTGCAGAGCATGCATGAGCATCCACACCCAGATCTTCCTTAGTCTTGTGTTTACCGCGGGGGTTGGATCGTAGTGCAGCCTTAGTCAGCTTTCTCCGACTCTCTTCCCTCAACATCAAGGCATTCAATGTAAATGAAGTTTTGCAGCAGATAGCATTTATTACCATCTACCTAACCTTCTGTCTCCTTAGAAATTTTTAAAAAGGTGTAGAACCTGTTCTGCTGAACACCCGGCTCAGTTGTGTGACTACCAAGACAAAATTTGGCGGAGCACAAACTGATGAAATCTTGAAAGATTACTCGAGGGAAAAATCAAGGTGGGTAGAAGCAGTATCAAAAAGTGGGTTGGATGGTTCTTGCTGCACAAAACGCGCTGTTTACAGGAAACAAAAAGGTTGTGGAGACCAGGAATCGAACCCGCGCGCACATGAAATTACCTAATAAGGTTGCACTACGATCCGACCCCCGCGGTAAGCAACAGACTCTATATAGCGAGGTACGAGCTTAGTCCGTATAGAGCGTCTGTCTACGAGAGACTAGATCTTCCTGTCCGCGGTGGGAGACGAGGCACAGTTAGGAGATGGTCGTGCTCCACAACACGGTCTTGTCTTTGAAGGCGGTGCTTTGGAAGGTGGAGAGGGATGTGATGGAATGCGGACACACACAGTGCACATTCGTTGGTATGGGAGGCAAATGCACAGTCCTGGCACAGAACACACAGGCAATGTGACGATGCGAAGCAGGACATGGATAGGGAGATCTAGTCTAGCTGCAACAGTGAGGGGGATGTGTCAACGGCGCCACACCCACACTCAGACTCATCAGCTATCGTGGATGAGTTGCGCCAGTGTGGTGTGAGTGTTGTGTGAGTGTAGTGCAAGTAACGAGAGGCACCAATCTTGCTTACACTTGAGATACTTTGTTGTGGGCTGAGGATCACCAAACACCGATCTGATCCCAAATTTTTGCTTCTTTCCTTCCATGCCCACCAGCCACCATGGACGACCATACCCAGCTTCTTGCCAGCATTGTGGCTGGCGACCTGCTGGCATTCCGAGCCTCGGTGCATGAATGTGCTGCTCTCCCTTTGCTCGACTGACCATTTCTTTGCTGGTGAAAGCAATTCCACGCGGCAAAAATCCAATCTGACAACAGGAGCGGGGGCATCCCACGGTTCCAGATGTTGTCCTTGGGACATTTGCTTTCTCCTCAATGCACTACGTGGATAGACACATTGTCTGTCCTCCCTGTAGCTTCTGTCACGCCTGACATCCAATGGGATTTTCCTTCTGCTGCAGCCACAATGGCAGGGTTTTCATTTGCTGGTCGCTCTGCCCCCCTATCTGTTGATTTTGCACTCCTGTTCCGCTTCGGTGATGGCTTACTGTGGCTCAACAACCTCGGGTTCATGTCTGAGATCTCCCAACCTCCCCCCCCCCAATGCTTCTCTCAACAACATCTTACTTGGGAACACCATGGACAATCTGAATTCTGGGCATGCAGTCTTCCAGCTCGGTGGTAACACCAAGTTTGATTGGTTTTTCTGCAAGTATTTCCACGGAGCTGGTGACTTTGCCACCCCCTCTGCTGAGTATGACTTCCAAGACTGGAATGGCAGGGAGGCCCAAGCCGCTTCTTTCAGTGTCGTCTTTGCAGGGCCTGGAGGACCTGGCTTTCAACATATGATTGAAGGAGTTGTTTCTACTAAACCCGAGCTTCCTATTGTACCTCCCCTACCTGTATCGTCGCCACACTCGCACATCCTCCAATTAAAGTCTTAAACACTGACCTCAATGAACACAATATTGTTCACTCTGCACACACTCCCCATTGCGTGTTAGAGAGCATCGGATCTGTGGTTTGAAGCAAGACCAAAAAAGCGAAAAATAAGCAGGTGGGTTTTGTATTCCATTTACCCATCATGCATCTGACTTTTCCTGACTTCTCAGTAATGTACACTTCGGTTCCGTGTACGTACTTCTATGTACATTGATTAGTGATTGACCTTCTACCTCTGGATGTATTTGAATAAAATAAATAGAGTGTTTGGACTTGTCACTTTGTGTGGAGAACGGAAAATAAGCAAGTGATCTCACTGCAAAAGAAATGTTTGACAGTGGCATAAGCTGTGTGTATGTGTGCCACACTCGCACAACACTCACACCACACTGGCACAGCTCGTCCACTCTAGCCAACGAGTCTGAGTGTGAATGTGGTGTCATTGGTTGATCCCCGACAATGAGGGGGGTAGGGGAGGTCAATGACACCGGGGGCAACAAGCAAAGCATGCAGAGGCCACATGTGACAAATGCATGTGGTCTGCACTTGGAATAAAGACTACAAAGCTGCCTTTGAAAGACAAAGGACAGCTTTGTTGCAGGCTTTGTTCCCCCACCCAGAGGCATAAAGCATGCCACAAAGTCTGCCTTTGAATGCCAAAGGCTGCCTTGTGAGCCTTGTTGCTAGTACAGACCACATGCATTTGTCGCATGTGGCCTTCACATGTGTCTGTAATTGCCCCCAGTGTGGGTGAGGACAGTGAAGCGGTGACTATGGGGCTAGCGGTGAAATAACCACAAACCAAACCTTGTAAATGAATATGCAGTTTGATAATGCAACTACAACAACTCAAACACTATAATCCTTGTGCAAGTTCGGGGTTCATATCCAGTATAGATTGTGGCAATTTGAACTTTAGTTCTCTTTTGAAAGCAAGACTTTATAGGTCTACAAGTTGTATAGATAAATTGCTCAAAACTGTTCTAGGCGCAATCGCGGATAGTCAGACGAGATTTCATGTTCAATGGTTTTGTATGATGTGGGTCTAGGTTTGGAGATAGTACTCTGATGTGAAACACAGGTGATTCTTATGAAATCCCGATTCTGATAGTATCCACAGTTGCTAGTCCTTGCGAGATTACAGCCAATTGTCAAGTCCGATCTGTTTCCTTATATTCCACGTGTCCGTTCCATTTATCCAATATGTCCACGCGTAGTTATAAAGATCCAAATCCAACACAGATAATATTTCAAAGGGAAAACAAACAAAACTTTGGTATAGCTCCTGGGTGTCTCCGAATGAATACCTACTTGACTGGTTAAGCGTGAAGCCTAGTAGCTTCGCATCCAACAGGTGGGGTGAGATTCACTGGCATCCCTCCCATAACTATCCACTTAAATACTTTACAGGATTCTAAATATAAACAAGACAGATACAAATGTGCGGCAGGTTTCAGGGTATATGACTAGTGGTATGGCGGCTAGCCGATGAACTCCTGTTGGATATCAAGAGATTAGTAAAAACTGAACAGATTTATGAGGAACATTGACGAGCCGAGCTGTTATGTCCATGCATTTCCGGAAGCATCCGGTTAACCCGGACGCTTTATCTATCCGGTACATTTAACTGAACTGGAACTTCGGCTCGGTTTACTTCCAACCATCCGCACGTGTCGTCCGTGCTTCGGGCACACGTCCGATCCACATGCTGATGCATCTGGCTTTGCCCGTGATGTACGCCCTTGGGGTTTTACGCAATGAAGGATTACTAAGTGTTTCCCCATGTTTGACCATATGACTTATGCACACATGCTTTCATCTTATTGTCTTTATTGTTCTCAACAAGTACTTATTGTCTTTACCTTACTTCTCGCTACATTTGGATTATCTCTGTACTTAGTATAAATACGGTTATTACTCTGCATGTATCTTCAGTTGGTAATTAACGTGCTTTGCCTCCGCATTGCTCCGTTGTCTGTCCTCTACCTTCATCCTACCTCGATGCCAAGTTAGTCAGTGTACCCGCACACTTCGTGGTATCACTTTACATCCAGACCAATCCATCCGGCCTTATTCATCAACCACCCGGTAATCCGGCCGAGCTCGCTTACATCCGGCCGGTTAATCGGAATCCACCCGACACGGATATAACATGAGCTTAATGAGTCAAGATCTACATCACTTAGAATGATCGTGATGGGATATTGCTGATGTGTCAACTTTTAGCCAACTTCCTCATCAGCCCACCGTTACCCTCCTTGGTAACCATCCACTCCAACTGGTTCCGTTTTGAACTGCTTAAGTGATTTGTCTGAAAACCATGATATTTGCTGCTTCCCAGTACCCGAGTATGGTTTCCTAGTCAATTGGTAGATCAACCAAGTCTAACCTTCTCTTGGCAGTCCTGAAGATGTCAGATGATGTCCAATGGTAAGCCCTCTTGTTCAGAAGGATAATCCCTCATAATATGCCCTTAGTGAGGGATGTGCAGTCACCCCAATCCATTCCCAGGATGGTTAGGCACTTTACGTGGTTGCTCCATTAGCAACTTCTCACGTCAATCCTTTACCAGGATTGTTGTCCAGCACCTTTCTAATGGTCCAAGACACATTATATCCCTCTTAGCTAACTGCCCAGGCCAGCATTAGCCCTTGTGAGATGATATCGTAATGTAGTGTAACACATTATAGTAACCTCCAGATCACACTGCAGGCAAAGACTGGCACATGTGGAACCCGAGTGCGTTACACGCATGTGTTCCACATGTGGTCGACACATGGAACAAAGGTCTCAATCATCTTTATGGCACCTTTGTTTCTGGGGCAAATTCAAAGCCAAAAACAAAGGTGCCAAAGAGGTGATTGACACCTTTGTTCTTCACTGATCCTAGTTGCCGGCCACATGCATGTAATGCACCTGGTTTTCAGGTGCCTTGGTCTTTGCCCCCAGTGTCATGATCACTCAGAAGACATCGAGACATGCCGCCAACGAGTCTATGTATAATGTTCACTGTTCAAGTTTGGTAGAAACCCTTTCTCTGTGTACGGCAAAACTCAATGCAACGGTTTGAGTGTTAAATGTGATTCGACTTGGATAACATCGAGTTGAACAACATCGATTCACGGCTTCATGGTTTACCGTTGTCTCCGAGCGGACTACTGTTCTATAATATCACCGCAAGATGGGAAAGATGCGCCAGATGTTCAACAGTACTACTAAGAGCCGTGGAATTGATCTGGATTGAGCTGATCATGCAAAGCAGACGTAACACGGGGTTCAACTGCTGTTGAACATCTGGCACATCCAATCACGATTGGCCGGAAGTCTTAGCTCACTGCGGTGGCCACGACGAAATCTCGCATCCTCAAAATGATGTTCACTGCGTCGATCACGTCGGCTGGCGGACTATTAGGACATTCGGTATGAAACTGGGGCATAAAAAATTCGCTCTCCAGATATACCGACTATGACTGTGACTGATCTTCATTCGAACCTTCTCCCATAGCTGGGGAGTGCGGATCGCATACGCTTGTCGGCTGCGACGAGGCTAGGTACGCTTTTGATCTTCACTTCAGATCATGTTAATCAGGTTTAGACCTCTTGCATATCAGGGATTGATTATAATTACTGTAAGACGTAATACTCAGACGGGCATGATAAGGTGAATGGCTTTATTGTATACCTGTAAGACGTAATACTACAGGATATAAGTAAGAAGAATAAATAAAGACGATGAAGGGACAAACCTCAGACGGGCACGATAAGGTGAACGGCTGAGGAATGTCCTGATGTATCAACGGGATATAAGAGAGGGACGGATAAAATAGCCCGCATGAGTAAGATAGGTCGGAAACCTAAAGTGACAAGTACATATTACGAGGGATGGGTCTACGCACGTATGCGCGGCCGCCGTGCCGACTATATGGCCAGTCAAGCCCTACTTCAAAAATTACAATGTCCATTATCCAAGAGAAATTCACCGTTTCCCTTCTGCAGGCCGCAAGTCTCGTTGCATCTATATTCAAGATAGCCCCTGTCGTTCTTCCATTACCTTGCTATCAAAGCAACTAGACACTGAGAGGAGGGCGCGCACCAAGATACTGGGCAGACTGTAAATCATTAACAAGATGAAACTCCGCATTGCTCCGGGATCCCATTCATTTCTGTGTCAATGCACTACAATCACTTCACTGGGAAAAATCACACTCGATCACTTGGGGGAGGCCGATGCTTCGCACGGCATAACTCGTACTTTTTTTCTTTACTTCTATCACTTTCAGTTTTGTTTATCCACATTAGTTAGCAGAGCTCAGCCACAATTTCGAAACTGTCAATGACCGGCGACCTCTCCTCGGTTCCGCCCCCAAAAGTCGGGCGCTGAATCATCATCGGGGATGGACTGATCATAATGCTGCTGGTGAAGATTTGTTCACCATTATGCAGCGTCTGATTAGACGCATTTGTTTTTTCAATGTCATTGATTGCCATCATTTCCGTTCTGATGTCGATGATTTCTGAACATGTCATCCGAATCCGGCGGTCAAAGCGCACTATTATGATGCTCCACCCCTACAAGATGACAAGATGCAGCTGATGCAATTGAAGTGCTTGGGGTGATCATCAATCGAATGCTAGCGAGACGCAGGCAGCACAAATAACTGCGGATTGAAATTCGATGTAAGCTAAAGTTGGTTTGCTTGGTGGAAGCCGAGACTCAGCTGAATATACCACAGAATTGCCGGATACGATCAACAAATGAATGGTTGGGAATGTGAATCTGACCCACAACAACGACTAAATGCATTGCCCTGTGCAACAGGCGTTTAAGACTGAATCTAAGATTTAGATCGAACCTATTGACTTATGACACAGGGGCCGGGAATGCCGCATGCAGGAGTTCGAAAAAATTGTGAACATACACACTATAGGGGTGGCAAAGCAACTGTGTCGCAGATAAGCAACAAGCGGGTCGAAGGCCGTGGCTGTGCTTGTCCTACGTGCACAAGACATCGGATGTTACCGATATCATTGATCGCCGATCACAATGCCGGTCTGTTGTGTCAGCGCAGGCAAAGTTCTGCTTTTGCTAGCGCCCGCCTTGGTTAACTACATGAGGCCATTCATCAACACAATGTCAGCTCCTAGAGCTAAGTATGTTTAGCCTACACCAACCGCATTGTTGTACTACTACCGCTGAACAACCACATCTTTGCTCCCGGCAATGATTGCGCGCCTTTACTCAACGGGTTCGAACACGAGTGCCAACGATGCCACGGCTCACTTCGTGCGCTCAAGGCTCACTGAAAAGGCAGGTGTCCATCTAATCAGCCTTCATTTCTTCCCCCATCACTGTCCCATTATCCTCCGCATTCTTCCTCCCTTCAAATTGCACTTCAAGCCTGGTTTCCTACCTCAACTAGCTCCTTCTGAAGACCTCGCCAGCTTCAAATTCCTGGGTTGTTCTTGAAGGCGCCTCTTCAATCGTCAAATTACGACGAACGCATGGTTCAAAACCAGGAAGACAAAAGACTTCTCAAGCTGGGACATCAGTACCTCGGATGGCTGGAAGAGTCATTGAGCACTTCAAATCCTGCTGGCTAGACGCAAGACGAGGACGTGCAAGACACCCCAAGTTCCGGATGCAAAGGTTCTCCAAGCTCGCTGAACGATTTCTGAAGCTGCTCAAGATCAGCTTGCGGACCCTCGTCTGATAATGAACTCTGTCCTTTTCGTTCCGTCTCTTTCATTCGTTCCCCACCATCTGCATTCCTTCCGGCCTTTCAATTTCCTCTTTGTTTTACAGTCGTATCGCCTATTCTACATCCTCGATGGAATATTGCTAACCATGTTGGAAACAGGTCCGACCTGCAACGTTTAGCCCTGTATTGCTATCACTTCCTTTGCCCACCCACTCAAACGACTCGATCTGGAGGTAGGCTCTCATGCTTTTGGGATGATATTCTCCTCTTCCACTGGCCTTTTTCAGGTCTCGTCTCGAATTCCGGCATTCCCTGCGAGTCACCAGGATTTTTGATGGTGCAAATCTTCACTCTTATCTTCATATTATCTAGATTTCTGTTCCATTCGTTATTTTTCCCTCCTGGTACCATCAATTATGCACCACCAGTACGCACAAACCCGCAGCCGGCATCACCAATTTATATTAATTTAATTTGGCTTTCACGTTGCAGCGAGTAAACCTTAAATGTTGAACCATCGTCTCACCGTGCGTTAGCGCTGTGTGAGGCTGAACACAATTTTTTTGTCTTTTCAATACACATTTTTGGTATACTGCTACAGCTCACTGCGTATGCGTCCCCGCTCTCCTCGCTGATATCTTCTTTGATGTAGGGCGCTTCAAGGCTAATTTCGCATTCCTCTGCCCAACCCGATGCGTCCGTCACACAAGTGTTCCCATTTGTACTCAACTTTTTTTCTGCATCTCAGCGCGTTGCTCCACCACGGATATACGATTTTTCGATGTCCCGCATGCGAGGCACTGAGACGTGGCGAGTCTCTGATAATCATTTTAGATTTCAAATACAGCTGACCCAGCATTCCAAGCTGTGGCGCGTCGGCATCTTCCCAATCCCTCACTCAATCCCCTTCATTACTCTGGACTCGTCGCAGGCAGATCTGATCGACCCAACGACTTGCATTAATATTATGGCATTTCCTTCCCATGCAAGTCTGCTGATATCCTTTCGGCCAGGCTTCCTAACACGACTTTCCGCAGCTGGCGCCGACTTGAAATCCATCGGCGGCGTTCGTACGTACTCATTTGGCGTGCACGTCAACACTAATTTTATGAATCACCTACGCCACAGCCTGAGGTAGGTTCACTACACTACAGCCGAATTGTTTCTGATTCATATTGAAGGCGGAGCGACAGGAGAATAGTGTCAGTAGCCTGTAGGTAGATGTATATCATAGTAGGAAATATAGGGCTTTGAAGCACTTGGAGAGAGTACCTTTTCGAGCGAGCCTCTTGAAGTAACTCAGTTCACGCAATCTCTTCAACGGTTATTTTACATGACATTTGGCTCATTTTAACAGGCCTACGCATACGCCGGAGCGGAGCAAAGGCACATATTGTATATGTTTATTGACCCACTTTGAAATACGGTTAATTATTATTACCTTACCCTATTTATAAGATTACGCCTGTGTGTCCGTCCGAAGCTTTTTAAGCTCCGCTTGACTGCCGTGTTAATCTTGCTGATGGATCCTGATCCCGGCCGGCTTTCCACTCTGCCTCTTTCGGGCATGCCGGGGACAGCGGCATGACGCGCGTCCATCCAATAAACTTGTTTGTTTTTTTTCGCCTTGGCTCCAAGCAAGCGCTTCTTCGGTCGGATCCCGCCATTAGGGCGGAGCCATCGCTGCGGACTGACTCACTATCCATCGTCGTGAACGCGCCTGCTTCGCTCGACTTTGATCTTACTTGGATTTTGCCCTCCTCTGCTGCACCCATGGAGGACGACCAGCCCCGAGAAAGCTACGCGGAATACTGCTGCCGACTTCGACGTCAAGCGCAACGAGAACGTCGCGCGAGCGACACAGAATCGATTCAAGAATCCCGAAGGAAAAAACAATTCCGAGGCCCAGAAGACTGCCCGCCTCTCATTATCCACAAGCCAGCAGGTTGTTATTCGACGTTCCAACTCTACGAGTCGTCGGAAACACCGCCAAATGCTGGACGCGGATGAGCGCACACAAATTCGGTCCATCGGATGAGCCGCTCTGCAGCTTCTGCTTCTGCGCCAACTAGCGAGCAGCGGTGGGATCGAGTCGCTGTCCTCAATCTATCCCAGATTGTGAAAGCTCTCGGTCTATCTTGGGATAGGAACTGCAAGATATGTGGTCTCAAGGTGCGCACTACGAAAACGTGACAGTCAATGATTTTGTTCATAAATCTGAAGGCTTTGACTGGGGAGAGAATACACGACAAATGCTTTGTTTGTGGCCCCAAAGGCAGTCACTATCAGCCCCCTCTTCCGCCTTATCCGCAGGAGTGGGACTATTTCCTCGACGATCGGAAAACCGCGGGAATCTCCCGTAAATTGAACAATATTTTCTCGCTCACGGCGAGGGTGATCGTGCACAATTTACTGCGACACAGTGTGGAGGTTGAAACGATTTCGTCTGTGGTTGCAGGGGAAGTTGTGGATCCTGCAAGTCACTTCCCTTTACTCGGAAATTCTTCACGAAAAATGAATTGCACTCGCACCAGATCCTACTCCACATCCCTCGAATCAATTGCCATTTCCAACCCCGTGGTTTCGAGTTCACCGTTCTTCGGAAGCAGGTGCCTGCTATGCGACGACCTTCAATGGGTGCCAAGGCCTCACAGTACAAAAGTTGGGTTTGGATTTATGACGGGAAGGTTTCTCACGGGCAACTATACTCGGCGATGACCCGTGTTCCTGACTCAAACAATGTCTTGATCCACAAGTACGAGGGCGATTTATCCACATGTACCGCTAATATTGTTTGGGACGAGCTTCTATTGTGGAATACCTATCTTGAATCACAGTTGATCCAATACTACACCTCCTGGATCAGAAAGGGGATGCGCGGGACGTCAGCCACTCGTGGCTCTTAGATAAACACTGACCACCCAGCGGCGTCTGCCTGGCGAAAGATATTCCTGGGACCGACTTAGGTTCCAGGTCTCCGGAAAAAATTAAACAAATGAGTGACCTTATATAGACAGTCATCTGACTCCGGCCAATGCCGTTCCCCTTACCCTCCCAAAAACATTAAAAGGTGTTTCTCGATCATGGATTATCAATCCGGCCATTGCCGATTCCACCCACCCTCGCCAAAACATTAAACTCATTTCTCGATCGTGGATTACCAATCCACGAAAGCCTACCCCATCAGTGATTCCGGCGTATGTCGTCCCCCAAGCCCTCAAAAATGTTATACATTCTCGGCAATCCCCCGCGCGAGCATAATCGGTGCTCTTCGTCCGGCCCAACAATATCAATGGGTCGCTGTCAATCCCGCCCCCACGACTTCGCTTCCAGTTGCTCGTACAACCGACAAGCAATGCGAGGGAATCTACCAAGAGCTTATTCGTTGGCGGGCGCCCATTGGAGAGACCAGTGGCCCAGTTATGGTCAAAAATGCCTGGTTTTGGATGCGGACCTTAACAAGCTCGCCAATCATGCCGAGTCGTTAGAGAGTGCCCATGAAATGCTTCCATTCACTGACATTGTGCACTGGGAGGAGCTTTCACGGCTTGAAGCGCTCCAAGCCAGCAAGTTGCGATTTGATGCTGTCCCCGAAATCGATGACATGGGGGAGCCTGTAGTTACGGAGTCGGCTCTTGCAGTGATAAACTGTGAAAGTCGAAGTTGCACGCAAAGGTGAGCCGCAGGGAAATGTATTCGGAGCGCGGGAACAGGAGCGCGGGGGATACAAAAGGCTACTGAAACAAGGTAATACCTAAAGAATATATAGGCGGACAGTAACGACGGATAGGGGGGTAGGTAAGGTAACCGGGAAGTGCGGCGCGCGACGATCCCATTTCCAACACGAACCACCGAAAAAGAAACGAAGGGTAGGAAAGCTTCAAACAGGGGAAATTGTATTCGAGTTTAATTAGGCTGCTGCATTCATTATAATTAGTCCAATTCAACTTTGTCTTCATCATCATTAAATTGTATTGCCCACAGACCGGTCGGTTGGTCTTCTTCATCATCAAGAAAAATATAGGGCCGCTCTGAAGCCTGCACTAGCTCTCGTTCGAGATTGTGGAGTTTGGCTTCTTCGGCGGGACTCCATGCTGCAGAGGTAGGAGGCATGTCGTTTTCGTGAGGAGTCCGGAAGCGCAGATAGTGCCGGCGAAGGTGTTTTGCATGCCCACCCTCGGCGGGACCGGCCAGACGCTGCATACAACCACGGTATAGATCAATTACTGCATGCTGAGAGGGTGTATCTGCAGCGAAATCGAATATTCCCTCGGTACAAAGGTGCCCGAGAAGTACTGTACTATTTCAACCAAGTGTTCACGCCTTGTGACCTGTGACCACCTCTGTTCATTTGCCATCAGTTCATCGGGCTCGGGGACCTGTGACACCTATTCTCAAGTGTTCATTTGAGATTGCGCATCATGGATGGCGGGGAATCGCGCTTCGACACATAAATTATTGCATCAGATTATCATCAATCCGACGATCCCATACAAGCAATTTTTCTGTCGCATTTTCTAGGGCCTCATCCTCCTGAATTCCCAATGGCCTTGTTCGACAAAGGAGATTGGGTCTCCCAAGGAAAAAACATGGCGAGACGTTCCCCTGCACGTCAAAACATCAAAGGGGAACCGTTTACAGAGGACAAAAATCTCCCGTACGATGACGAGAGTGACGTCCTTCTCGAGCTTTTGATTAATCATGTTCAGTTGGGTGGTACCCGCCGCAGTACCTGACGGTTTTGCAGTCGATAATGAAGGAAATTTGGCGCGCAATGGAACGGTAGAGGACGCAGAACTTGATGTTGTTGCCGATGATCACCTCTTAGCTGTTTGTCGTCCAAAGCGGGATACAAAGGTTCCTGTTCCTCACGGCGGCGAACATGTGGGTGCAGTAGATGATAGAGTTCGACTCACTGTTTAATGTACTGTGGATCTGTCTGCTTGGAAAATTGTGAAAGTGCCGTTCAAAGTCATAAAGTTGAGATTCCGGGGAGAAATTTTCGATTTTTTAGCTACAAAAATATTTAAACGGCCCACTGTTCAGTCGTGTCGGTGACCTGTGACTACTTTTACCAAGTGTTCAGTTTGGTGGGTGCTGTGACCTGTGACTGAACACTTGGTCGAAATAGTACAGTAACCTGTCCTGCCGGACCTTTGGCGTGGTGTTTAATCTCAATGTCAACGTCCAATTCCACACAAATCTGATACCCATGGCTGGAGTAATTTTTTCCGGTAGTGCCGGCCGCGCGTTGACTCCATGTGCGTGGGATTTGATTGATTTATTGAACTGCTCAACCCGAATGTCGGTTTCCTTGAAAGATTTAGCCCGGCCGGCGTTGTTCATGAGCATTCCACCCCGAATAAGAGGAGAGATATCGACCGGCTAATTGTGGTTGAGGTTGTGAAGGAGTTCCATCAGCTTTTTGGCGTAATTGTACCCGCCACCCGCATAGTACATGGGCGCCCAATATTTGAGCATCTGTTCCATGCATTCTGGATGTCCATGCTTGATTGCATAGTGCATTTCCCGCAGCGTCATGAGGTCGTGCATTAATAAAATTGCATGGCCAGAAGAAGTCCCGGGAACCGTTTTGACGCCATCAGCCTCAAGGCAGTCGAGCAAAGGCATGAGTAACTGGGGTTTAATCTATGAACAAAGGCTCATAAAGCCCTCTGTCACACTTTGCCCAAGTTCGCATCAGCCTGTTATGTATTGTCAGGGTCACTCAGTCCCAGGTTTGCGCGGAGCGCTGTTTGAATGAAAAAAAATAAAAATAAGAAACAGTTCGAACCGGCAGATTCGAACCGGCCCCGTCCGCCTTGTTTACGTCACCACTAAACTCACTAGATCGAGGTCTTAAAAAGACTTCAAAAAGCTAATGAACACAGCCACTATTTCTTTACATCGTCAAAACGCACTGATAAAGTTTCGCGAACTCAAAAACCTGGTCTCGATTATGAAAAGAACAATCACTTTACTACGTAAAGTACTCGTAACAACCGGGATGGAAGCATTCAGGTAAAAAAAAACTCAGAGTTAGCGGTAAGCTATGAGCCTCCACAGTCAGAAATACGGAAGATTCAAAACGGAGCTCCGAAATACAAATGAAAAGTGGAATTCAGGCATGCCGGCACCACAAACCAAGAGACAGGAAGGATCGATGAATGCAACACAAAGTGTGAAACTGTCCATAGGCGAAGGTTGAAAGAACGACAAACATCCGAGAATGGTCCGACGGATCTCATGTGTTCCACACAGTCCAACGGCACACTTGTCACGGAGTAGTCATGTCTTAGACCAAGCCTCCTCTCTGCTTACGGGTCTGTCGTGCCAAAGACCTACACGACCTCGTTGCAGTTCATTCTCGATGATGTGAGTGACAATCAGGCAATCGTTCCATTTTCCATCATGACCAGCACCTCCACATCACGCCTCTGCCTCGGATGCGAGCTTATCCCGCCGAAAATATAATTCTTTCCCCTTTTGTTGTTCTGCATCATGCCTGCCTCCTCATTTCACAGAATCAGCCAGTATGTTTAATTTTTTTGTGCTCAGGATGGTCAGGCTTTGTGCAGAACGGCAAATGAATCTTGCCAATTTGAGTGAAAGTTGTAGAGCAGTTTATTCGCGAGTTTTTAAGGGAACGATACCTGATTCACAATAGAAACCAGCACCAAAAGCAATAGCCGACTAGCACCCAAGCACTAAACTTCTACAGTAGGGACGTCCTCCTCCCCAACCTCAGCCACATCCAACGCAACACAAAACCTCGAAATCAAATGAAACACCCCAACAACCGCAGCCACCTCGACCATCTCCTTCGCGCTCAGATGATCCTTCAGCCTATCGAAAACACTCTGCGGGACTTTGACGTGAATGCTCGAGGCGTCGCAGAAATCCACTGCTGCGGCTAGGAGCGGGGGGGGAGACGTCTCGCCGAGAGGCCGATGCGTTTATGATGGTTGAGGTATTGGAGATGGCGGATATTTGCGCGGGAGTGAGGCCTGCAGCGCGGCCGAGGGGTTCGTGAATTTTCCTACATAGTTGCAGGACAGATTCAGAATAGGAACGTGTACAATTAAATGGGTTGTGAGAAGGAATATCCAGACATACATACCATTCGTAAAGACAGCTGTTCAGATGTCGGAAAAAAGTCGAATTGATTACATTGCCTTGCAACTGATTAGCGGATTTTGGCGGATTCCAACCGGTTGCAATCCCACCCGGAGTGGATTGCAACCGCTCGTGAGGCGATATAATAGATGAGCGTGTTTGCAATGCCCTACTATCACATACTAGGTTTGCAGCCCCAGTGGCGCAGGGAGCCAACGAAAAAGGAACAGAATAAATACAGGTGATATATTATTGATCATTTTATCTTGTGTATACGTAAGAACATGTTGGCGTCGATGCAATCTACTACATGGAACACTTCTCGGGGTGCTCCGAAAATGGGACAGACCAGAGCCCCTCGCACGGTATGCTCCAGGTTTTCAACGGGGCTGCCCTGATAGTGTACTGCTTGTGCTTCGTTCGCATAGGCAAGGAAATATAAGGATGAGGTAGTTAGAGACAGAAGAGTTGTGTTGCATGACCGTGTTTGGTGTACGTAATTGCCGATCAGTGGCGCTACACGTATCTCCTTCTTCTCTTCTCGTCTTCCTCCTGCGGCCCTCTTCCAGCCCTAGTCTCGTGACCCAGCCTCTTATGACATCCCTAGAAGGGAACCCTGTCATAAGAGTCTGGAACAATCACCGCCCGGCTAAGGCCCCTTCCTCTTATCAATTTTGATGGTCTTTTCCCACAGCCTTTGCCTTACATTTCGCACATGTCGCAATACATCTCTTTCCCACTAGACACTTTTTGTACTCATTATAGCTGGATTAACACTCATACCAACCTCTGAAACAAAAAATGTCGCAAAATCCGCACATAAATTGGCCCCAAAGCATGCACAGACCAAATCCGGAAATTCTACCCCTATTTCTGCTCCCGAAAGAATGCTCAAAATGTATATTGCAGTCATTTTCAGATCCAAAGCTTCATGCTCTATCAACACACAACACCCTATCTAGAAAATTTTGAACAGTTTTATAGGAAAAAGTCGCCGGTTCCCAGTCCCAATGTGCTTTGGAAGCAGAAATAGGGGTAGAATTTCCGGATTTGGTCTGTGCATGCTTTGGGGCCAATTTATGTGCGGATTTTGCGACATTTTTGTTTCAGAGGTTGGTATGAGTGTTAATCCAGCTATAATGAGTACAAAAAGTGTCTAGTGGGAAAGAGATGTATTGCGACATGTGCGAAATGTAAGGCAAAGGCTGTGGGAAAAGACCATCAAAATTGATAAGAGGAAGGGGCCTTAGCCGGGCGGTGATTGTTCCAGACTCTTATGACAGGGTTCCCTTCTAGGGATGTCATAAGAGGCTGGGTCACGAGACTATTCCAGCCCAACCATTATCGAATGACCTCTATACCCAGCACAACACTCAACGCAATCGATATCTGCCCTTCAACATATTGGGGGCAACTGAAAATTGACGTCAATTTTAACCGAGTGTGGAGCAGGGTGGTGGTTGGGTGGGGCGGTGGAGTGCACATTTAATTGAGTGGTCGCTATGAGTGCCTCTTTCACTCTAACCACAACATGCCCACCCCGCAGTCGCTCTCGCAGCGCCAATTCTGACCACGGCACTGCGTCCCGCCACAGCCCTTGCCAATATTATTAACCTCACGCAGGAGATTGCACCAGCAACTCCACGTACTATGCGTCGTGTGCGTCCCGCTGCCCTATGCATTCCTTTTGATGCGCTAACTCTTTCTTAGATCCAAACCAAACATACAAGCTGGCATGAACAAAGTCGACGGGCTTCTCACCGCAAAAGACCGCCAAATTGCCGACCTCATCAATCAAGCTCATGCCGCCCGCCGTCCGCGGAAACGTCGCCCCCACCATCATTCGGAGGGCATCGACAACTCCCAGGCCCCCAATCCGCCCACTGTCGAAGAACGCACACGGGCTGCAGGTCGGCGCTTTGCCCTTCTCAAGTCTTTGTTCTTCGTCGACGACGAGCGTGTGTGGGCCGTGCAAAAGGACGAGATGTTCACCCGCACCAAGGAGTTTGACTCGGATGAGGGCCGCGTTCAAGGCCAGCTCCTTGATGTCCTCAATGTTCTTCCTGAGAATGTGCATCAGTGGCGGCAGTATGAATGGCTGTCTCTGGCGGTGCGTTCCCTTAAATCTCTTTTATCCCACACCTTTCCCAGACTACAGCACACTTCGATGACGAGGAGCCGCCATCATGCTTCACCCACGGTACGCACTAACTTTATCATTTTTCGTCATCGAATTTATTACATGCGCAGGCCGGACTGTCTACTCCTCGTCGCTTGTGTGATCAGGCCAGCCCTTTGACACCTCCCCGCCGCTCGTCCCCACGCCATTCACCATCATTGTCCCTCTCTCGTCGTACTGGAGCAACATCGGGTTCAACTTAACGTGACGCTGCAAAAGAACTTTGGTGCTAGGCCGGCTACCGTAGTGTAGCCAAATAATATTTTTTTTATCCCCTGATGTGCACCCATTACAACGGATTGCAATGATGAATTGGATTGCAAAGAGGGAATCCATTACAAGATGATATAGGATTGGAGTTGAATATAATCCTAAAACTGTGCGTTGCAATCCACAAAATTAATATGGGATTGCAACGGAATGTATTACGTTGTGGGACTATATAATCAGCCCGGGATTTTTCCGACAGAGCGAGCACACGTAACGCCTAGCACGAGCTAAGATTCAGTTCCCACCCGTATCATTAATGAGTGTGCAGCATGGGACTCACCAGCAGCTCCCTCAGCGTATCCGCAATCTCTGTCTTCCCTCTGATCGCACCAACAAGCTCGCTATACCCTCTCGCTACTTCTGGTGTGTTCAATCTACATAGGATTCATCAGACATTCATCGTTGATAAACAGCCCTGTGTCTATCATGAGACATATACTCACAGCATACCATCTATAGGAAGCAAGCCTTGCTTGCCACGGCGTGCACGGATTCGGTCCCCTACCTATGAGTACAATGGCAATGTAAGCATTATGGGAAGAACAGAATACGCGCATACCTCAGACTCTCCAGCGGCAGGATAGACGTACGGGATTCTGGGCATGTTGTGTGGTTTAACAAGTTGAGAGGGGTTGACCGTCGCCACTACTCCAAAGAACCTTATATCCAGTCTCCGTGGGACCACAGCCTGTCGCAGTCACGTACTTACGTGTGTCCTCCGCGTCTTCCGTCGCCTTTCACACGCGGACACGTGCTCAGGTCCGGCTTTCATAGGTTTTACCTCAGCATCGAACCCTGCGGAGTTGACGAGATTCAAGTTATATCTGGAAAACATTTGAGGGTAGGTAGTTATATCAGCACGCAAGTCGAGCTGAGGCAAAAATACCTTGAATGATTGAATCAGACTGGAAATACTTGAACCTAGTAATCTGCCGAAATTTGGACTCTACTTGGATGTATAATAGCATGCAGTTCGATGATGAACCTCGAAATTCGGCCACCGCGGCGTTTCTGACTGTCTTCGAATCGGGACGCACGGGCTGAC
Source organism: Mycena olivaceomarginata (assembly GCA_029378375.1). Taxonomy (NCBI): domain Eukaryota; kingdom Fungi; phylum Basidiomycota; class Agaricomycetes; order Agaricales; family Mycenaceae; genus Mycena; species Mycena olivaceomarginata. The sequence continues at coordinate 30,756 of JARKIC010000541.1, forward strand.
GAAGATAGATTAATAACCCGCGAAGCACAAAGAGTGTTGTCATCGAGGAGCGGCGGCTTCTCCGGCAGCTGATTCAGAAATAAGGCACGGAGTACAAGACGCGCCTCCGCTTCGCTCCGGAACTAAGATTGGAAACAAATCGTGAAAATGATTTTATTTAATGGTAATATTTTATCCTCCAAACACCCGGAAATAACAACCTTTGAGGCAAGTTCGAACGGATTTCAGGATTCCGCACGACATGGCGTAGAGTGAAATGAATTATCAAAAGTGGGACTCAAGGAGATCAATTTGAGGCCACAAACGAATCGGGTGGTACCATGGACTGTATTTGAGGGATTGTGTCAGGAGCATAGAATGCTATTGGATATGTGGCAATTATCGGACCATCTGGCTGGAAGGCATCGAGATTTTTAGACCACCCAGAATATCGTTCAAAAGACCCACCCGCACTTCGCTCCGGCGATGACGATCAAACCCAAGTAGCATAGAAAAAACTCTTGACTCTCCGACCACTCCAATGGAAGCAACAGTTGAACAGTTTATCGTGATTGAACACCCATGCTTCGAGAATATTGGAAGCAGCACGCATTCAAGCTGCCCCCTCGACATTGTCTTGAAAAGATTTAGATTCGAACATAAAGCGCAAGAACAGTGAGAAGTAGGCAGGTCTGCAAGCGAAGAAGCTGTAGAATGGGCAGAAGATTGGGCTCTGCCATTGCTCCGCCATTGATTTGGGCCAATAATATTGAAGTGTCGAAGAAATTTAACCAGAATTGACGCGAGATTTTGGAGATGTTCGAGGTGTTGAGAGAGGGCAGTTCAGGTGCATGTACTCTTGAACTAGATAGAAGAATCTTTGCAAGGGAGGGAATGAGGAAAGAGGGGGGATCAAATGTGGCGCAGGAAGGTACAGCGGACGGCCAATTTATATAATGCGGCGCCTGCAGGCGCTGAATGAAAAAGGTTCGTCGGTAGGGATGATTCGACCTAGAGGCTCTTTATCTCAAAGACCCCAAAATGGTTTAGAGTCCATGGTGGCGGCGCAGTCAGTTAATTTCGGACATGGTGAGAATCAAACGAGCAAACATAGCAATGGTGGAATGCTGTGGGCATTGCGGCGCAGCATGTCGTGTGTTTTCCGAGGGTTGAGAATCAGGGGAGGAGCAGAGAGGAACAGAAGGAGTTAGCCTAGATGGGGATGAAACCAAAGAGATGTAAAGAATCGCGAAGGTAATCGTTAAAGAACGGTTAATATAATCACCTGATCGTGGCACGCGCCGAGTCATAAAGACGCGTCTGCAGTCAGATTCCACTCCAACAGCCAGACATCGACACCACCATGGACCGTCCAGAGCAAAATGTTGGCAAAATGCCCTCGCCTAGAAATTCGCCGCCGTGCACAATCCGAAAGAACTCCTCATGATCATGCTATGTACTATAACGTCTTTGACGGGGACAGCGCGCGCGTCATTGACGCTGTGGCCCTTGACCTCCGTCTTTCAAAGCACACGGATCAGACTGCGCGTAGTGCGGCCTTGCGGAATACTATCACTATCGCCACAATAGCGACATTCGCAATTTGCAGCGCGGTAAGTAGTCCTGGAAAACTCCCACAAATTTGACAGGATGTGAAATAGCACTGTATTATAGGTGTTATTCGCCTCTTCAAAGGGTTTCCCGGTTCGAAAGACATCCACTCTGCCCTTCATTTCCTCTCGGATCCAGCACCACCTCTGGTGGTCGCCAGAAGCCTCCTGGTGATTTTAAACAACTTGATCGGATGGGAGGATTGTGAATGCTGCAACTAAGGTGCTTGCTTTGCGCTTACCAGTGTCTTAACCAGTACATAGATCCAGCGGTTATGGTTCATCTTGGACCGGGATTTACGCGTCATCATAGTCCCCGCTCTCTCGTGGCTCGGACTCAACAGTGAATGAACTCTAATCACTCCGGGAATTTTGTTGTTTCGGAGTTACTGGAAATGTTCCTGATATCTTGAATTCTAACAACAGAATAAGCACAGCTTAAACTAGACATTTCGGGGTTAATATCTACCTCGCTGAAACAATGAGTATCCGACTTCGTAATTCTGTGGCTGATATGCAACGTATTGGACAGCGTATCAGTCACCGGTCCGGAGCGTCCCGCACCGGCCCGGGTGATCCGGCAGTATCAGCAGCAGTATCAGTCGCTTGGATTTGCTAAGTATCAGGAAGTATCAGGCAGGCACCTGATACTTCCAGTTTCAGTTGGTCCAAAACTACACCCGATTTCTCCAATATTGGTAGCTCTTATATTGTGCCTGGAACATGAGATATCAGGAACATCTTTGGGCCTGCCAATACAATCGATTTGGCGGAGTGAATTTCTGTTCAAATATTTTCTGATGGATTTGATAGCGTCCGGGTTTATTCTCTCATACCTGTTCACTCATTTACGTCCGGGAAAAATCTCCTACACCAGAGCTTGGATCACGGTGGGCTGGATTCTTACCGCAGTGTGAGCTTTGCCTGTCCCCCTTGCAAGTCTTATCTCACTTCAGTTGACCGCACGAATGTATATTGTACAGGTGAGTAACTTCCAAGTCACAAGCCATTCACCTGAAATTCGAAACGGTCGCACAGCATGCATCGCGTGGAGAATCTGGTGAACGAATCGTGTGAGCCAGGCAATCGGCGGTTGTCTGTGACCAGATACCTTTTCTAATACCGCATACTAATTCCCGCACTATGTGCTCGTGATTCTCATAGAAAGTGCCGCGATATGGGCGTATGTAATTATATGCTTTTAATTCCACGCCATTCGCCTGACATTGGCCCTAGCGTCTGGGCGATCTTCTTTAGACTGGCTCCCAGCTGCGAATGCTCACAACGGACCTAGCTCCGCCAATCATTGGCCTCGTGAACGTGCTAATCTATTATCTACCTCCGCGTGGGGCTCGGGTGGTCATTCGCGCCGTCAATCGACGAATCCGCCGGGTTGACGATGACCAGCGTAGTGTTGTCGACAATGAGTGACCAAGAGGACCTCGATACCTTCACTGCAATCCCTGGAACTGCCAACAAGGCATAACTCTCACTTCTGTCTCAATTTTTCAGCTCAGGTAGCAGGTGGGCCGGCTTCACACTGCGTGAGTGCTAGCGAAGAACCGATACAAAAAAGAATTTCTTGATATATTCGAATACATACGATATAAATACAATACACGGGATCGCCGTATTATTCAATTATTCTCGATCACAGTGGACCTGTCCAGAGCTGGTATAGAACGCCATACATTGTCCGCCGATGCCCCAATACGGGTAGACGAAGGCCCGCTGCGTAACAACATCCATGGCGCCATAGCCCCTAACTTTAGCCGTGTGCGCGACGCGTTTGTTTACGGCTGTCTGCCTATAACCCGACACGTTGGCGACTTCCCGCCAGCCTCTGCCGTCGCCGCCTGCAACCTCTGCCTGACCCGCCCTTCGTCGGACGGGCCTCAGCGGCTCTGATTTCTCGTCTCCCGCCTCCCCGGCCAATCACGACCCCCGGCCCCAAGCTCCTGAGCCCCGTCCTTGGTGCATCATGTACTTAGACCTTCTTCGTCCCATACTACCTCCTCGATTTCCCCCATCTTTTTCCTTGATACGAGCGGGGATAATAAGGATGTGGAGCAGCTTTTTTCCCGGGCAGCGGTTGAGTGCGTGTATACTACTTGTGCGGTGCTTGGATCGGTTTTCCCTTATCTTCATCGCGATGCGCTTTCTGCGAATTCTAATCGTGATTTTTTGTTTTAGGGCGAATCGCACCCCGGCTCTCTAAGAAATCCGACGGCTCCTTCGTTGGGCGGTCCGCACCCGAGATCGACGTCTTTGAGGCGACGATCGGCGGGCCTGACACTGCGCATATTGGGCAAGTCAGCCAGACCGCGCGCCGCGCAGTGGGCGGTGCGTTGTGCTCTCCTCACCTCGTGTTTCTGCATAATTAACGTTGATTGGTTGAAATTGGTTCTTCATCGCAGCCCTTCGACGCAGGCTTGCGAGGTGCCGTTGATGCTGATTCGCCGGCGCCCGCGTTTTAGACCAGAACTGCTACCAGCTCAAGGGGCAGTGCTTCTCGACGTATGGGTTTGAGTATAAGCCGGGGTATGCGGATCCTCTTTCCCTCCTCCTCCATAAATTGATGGACGCCAAGTACATCTCGTGGATCACGGACGACAAGCTCTTGTGGACGATGAACAGCAACATGGTCTGTGCGGATACGGCGACGGAGATTGGCGCGCGCCAGGTGCCTGTGGAGCCGATGGTGCGTTTTTGCTACTGCACTCCTTCCCACTTTCCTGGCTCGCTAAGCTCCATATTCTACTTCACCTCCCTGCCCTTCGCCTCATTGCACCACTGCCTGTTTTCCTCGCTCGCTAATACTCACCCACGCAGTACATAATCATGAACCTTGGCTTCTCGGAGAACTTTGGCTTCATCGATTTTGACCACCTCACATTCCCGGCGGTGATGCGCGTCGACTGGGTGTGCATCTACCAGGACCCGGATAACGTGCAGGCCCGGATAACGTGCAGGTCGGGTGCAATCCTGCGGACTACCCGACGGCGGACTACATTAATCAGTCCGTCTACTCCTTCCTTAGAGAGATGCGCTGACGCGTGCACAGGTACATGGAGGCATACACGAATGCAAACCTGACGACGTGGGTGGGATTTCCGCCAGGTTATACCCAAGAATAGGTTGGCGGATACGCTAGTTGTGGTTTTCATTCTCTGGCGTTTCTCGCTCCCGGACATCCATAGCACACGCGCACAGTATTCTATCCTGTAGTCGAGCTGAATGCGATACGAGCTCATGGCGCTGGTAGCCCTGGCTTCTTGGCTTTTGGCCTGGCCTGAGATTTTGTGACGCCAAAGGCAGGCCAAGCCAAAGCTAGAACACCACTATCCTTCACCGAGTTTCAAAGTCGCACCACATCCCCAGCTACCGTAGAGGACATTTCGTTTAGCTGTCCTTTGGAGTCGCACCGATCGGACAAAGCTTTAGATAACATATAATACATTCGCTAGGCCTCAACTACGTTCCCATTCATGCTAGCTATTTTAGCAGGTTCGCCGTTGTGGACAATGGTCGATGGAGTCTGGCGAGTTTTATCCGCAAGCGCTCAGTGACGGAATTTAACACTCACTGTACGAAGCAGGGACAAGGATATGTTTTGATCGTTGATTACACGCAGCGTCTCCCGCGAATTGAGACTATTAAATTCGTCTCGGGGGCCAAGCATCACTGTGAGCATACGCGACGTACCTGGCCAAGAGCGAGTTCGAAAATATTTTGGCCTCAACGATGAATGCTGCAAACCAGATGACTGTGAACAATATCGGTAAGCATCCACGCCAGTCATGTCGTTTTTCTTGGCCATACAGTTATTCCTCATGGTGACAAACTAAACGAAGATTTAGAATTGAACATTAATGAACGATTGGGACATACACACGCCAGCGATATGACGCCGGTTAGGCTGGAGTTGATAATTCAAATGAGGTGTGCCAAGATGGGATGGAGGAAAAATTCGACCTCATCACAAATCCAGTCTCTGCCCCAGCTGTAAGCAGAAAACACCCGTAGAAGCAAATTCGGAAACGGACCTAGGGTCCACAAAATAACTCGATCCACCAGTACCGCGGTTCTGTGTTGCATAAACAAAGCTCAGTCCTGCAGGGAAGCAAAAAAGCTCTACCTCCTGAACGCATCTCTACGCCGCCGGTGTAGGAGAACTACCAGCGTGGAAGTGACTATTAAATCATTGGCGGTGCCCATGGCCCACCCGGCCGTGGCGCGCCATTCCTCCTGCTCCAGGTAGCCCGCCAGCGAAGTCATTTGCAACCCTACATAAAGGCTTGCAATGCCATCGAGCATGCGTAAGACTGCTAAGGCATAAATGAGGATACAAAGATATAATTTCTTTGAAAAACGCGTAGATTCGGAACGAGAAAAACCCTTGTACTGAGGGACGTGAGCGAAGGCGCCAAATGCAGAGGACACACGTACCAATGGCTCCGGTAACGCCGTACAAAAAGATAGTTGCAGCATAAGATTTAGGGGCTGGCCGCCCCAGGATGGTTTCCGTGTGGGCACTGTCGTATATGGTATACACATATAGAAGATGTCCGACGCATAGTGTGTGCGCGCTATCACAGGTCCTGTTTACAGGCACACGCTCAGTTGAGTCGATATTGTGGACGGGATCGTACCACATAAACGCAACCTATGCACGATAGTCAGTCATATATTTTCCTCGTCTGGTTTCTGCATACCAGGGCTTTAAGTTTTAGGCAGTCGTCTGAGAATCGCTTGTAGTAGATGTACGTCTGAGTTGTCATCACCCCGAAAAGCATGAAAGAGACGAGGCCGCCGACGAGGCAAACACCTGAAACCACAACATCAGCCAACGAACGAGTAACGCCCTGTGCGCACCGATTGTTGTGTGGGCCACGGCTGGGTCGTCCATGGAGGAGTACGACTTCCGGACGCGGAGGAAGATGGCTGCGGAAGATAAACAGCGCAGCACCAGAAATGGACATTCTTGGCATTCAGGGAAGGACGTCGTGGTGACAACCCGGGGGTTCGAATTAGAATATGTACCTGAACAATTGTTTCAGGGTAATTACTGGTGAGTTTGTCCCCCGTTCTTCAAGATATCTGAACGGCTTAAGATTAAGGATGCGGCATGTGTTCGAGCTCCCGATAATACTGTAAATCCATTGCCCGTCGTTGTCACAATTTCAAGCCAAATAAATGCGGACAACATAGCAGCCGATAGTTGACTGATGCTGGCAGTCATGTAAACAGCACTTCGGCCCTTCCATTCCATTTGTTGGAATTGGCTATATTGTGTGTTCAGAGTCATTTATTCCGGGATCCACGATCCTGAAGGTGGATAATTCTATTCAGAAACCCCGCATCCAAAATAGATTCTATACAGAAACCCAGGTTTCTGCCGGAGGCGCTCACCGGAATTTGCCCAAATTGGAGTTTCTGTGGCAGCTTGATGTGGGGACCGAATCATTGAAAGTGCATCGGCAGGTGTTTGAATCGTTCCGGCAGCAGCGCGCATGACCTTGAGGTTTGCTAACCGTACTCATCAGGTAGCAGAATGGGAACTCACCGGTAGTTGCCGCGGCTCGATACCTCTGGCAGATAATGCGTTTCGGAAAATGTTAGTACTGTGCGAAATTTTTCATCTGGTTTTGATGGGAGGCTAAGCATTTCCGGATTGGCATCATTGAAAAATTACGTATCGTCCCACTCTGCCCCTGTTTAGACACTCCCGGTCCTCGCTTCCCCTCGTTTCGCGGTCGAGCTCCAAACTCGGATTGCCGAACCTTCTCAAAACGGAATGCTTAGCCTCCCATCAAAACCAGATGAGCGCAAAAAGTTTCGAGTGCTGTAAAAAGTTTGATCCGCGTCACACGATCTGTGCCACAAGCTTCAGGGCTCGTTCGGCTGCCAGATGCAGATCCAGCATCTGCGTTCTGGCAGGTTTCCTTATATAGTAAAATCCAACCGTTGCCATCTCGTCACATAAAAGCTGCTGCCGAATGTTGGCGGGTGTTGGCGCTACTCTCGCCATCGTCTGCACTGCCCCCGACGATGTTTCGGGGCGCGTCGGGATGGCGGTTGGGCTTCTGTCTGTTTACATGGTGCGGAAATCAAGCAGAAATTCGAAAGGATGATGTATCAAGAAGGACAAATGCCAATGTCTCGCAGCATTTAGGACGAGTGGGTGAGGAGGACATTTTTGGGACATCGGCTGAAATGATGAGCAGTTCAACGATGGCGAGGGCCTGATGAGGGCATCAGGAAAAACCAAATTGCTATGAGGTCTATGAAACTCAGACAGGGGTACCCACCTTTCTATGGTGAGCTATAGTGGTCTATGAAATACCTCATAGACACTCATAGCACTCATAGCATGAAGGGCTATAAAGGGCTAAGAGTGTTATGAGTGTCTATGGGATGTTTCATAGACCACTATAGCTCACTATAGAAAGGTGGGTACCCCTGTCTGAGTTTCATAGACCTTATAGCAATTTGGTTTTTCCTGATGGGCTGGATCTTCTGTCATGAATCACCTGGGTTCTACTTTTTCGCGCAACACGTCCGTATGGATACAGACACGTCTTAGTGGCACGGGACTCTCCGTGTGACCTTCTCATGGTTGAAACCTGGCCACGGATCTAAAGCTGCAGACTCGGGGTAGTCCGCTGAACTGTCTGGAATCCGTCTATACCTAAACACCGCACATTTTGCGTGTTTCAGGAATAGTCGGATTACAGTATAGGCTTATTTCCAAGGACTGGTATACGGTCTCGGTATAGCCAGATGGGTTGTGATCACAGAGTAACGGGTACAAAGGGTAGGGAACTACCCTGCGGACTGACAGTGCTCTCCTCGAAAACTGTAGAGGAATGTGTAGCCCACAAACCTCTTTAGAGACTATTTCTGGTCTTATTCCCACACGATGGAATAAGCTGGACATACTGATAACAAGGGCATGCAGGAATAGTCTTATTTCTGCACCAATAGGCCGTGCACCTTCCATGTGATAGACGTCGAGGCCCGGGGATATATGTTCCGGCGAAGTTCTGGGACTAGTGAAGGTCGGCTAAGGAGATCTGATGGGATTGTTCTTATTGCGAGCAGACGGAGTTGGGGAAATAAGAACCCTTTCTGGGACAAGTCTCACTAGGGGTATCTACGAGGAGCTGGAGGCCAGGGGAACATTACCCGATGGTCAGCAAAGGCGGGAAAGGACCAGGGACAACGGGAAATAGGACGAACGACTCGGTATCAGTCAGCCAAGAGACTGAGGGTTTCAAACCCCTAGGCTGACCAACGCCGCTCGAGCGGCCATCAGGATTGTCTTGTTCACCAACCAATGGCAATACGCTCGTGGGAGCCCTTCCGACGGATAAACGGCTGAGGAAGGGGAACTCGGGCTATTTTACTAATTTCTATTTCGTTCTTGGACTTGCATATGATTTTGGGGTTTGTATAAGTAGTCAGGACATTATCTCGAGTAGGGTACAGAATCACCCATGTATTAGTAGGCTGAACGCTTGTGATTGGGCTATTTCTGGGGTTGGCTCAGTGTGTATTGTCGTTGGACTTTAGCATCAGGAAACCTTAAGTTGGAATAAGGAATAGGGTATTGGAAATGTCTTGGACGTGATTGAGGCTATCTATCATCTGGGAATCGAATTGTGTTTTGGAATCAGCTACCGTCATCATCATCAGCTATCATCATCGGCACTTGGGAAATAAGCTTCGGGCTTTCTATCATTTGGAATTGTTATATTGTCGACCTATCCGAGGTCTCCTGCACGTTGTTGGACGACACCACCACCACCACCACCACTCTCAACACTTGCTGTCTCATAAGCTGTGAAGCTTTTAAACCATCTTATTTCCACCGCTCGATTATCGCTCAGGTCAATTCCTGGTGATATCTTGTAGTGAAGGTTCATCTTCCTAGGGGAAACACATACCTTCCCTTCAACCTTGTTAGGACCTGTAAAGGGACTACCACTCATCTGAATCTTGGCTCTTGCGCTCGCTGATCGGCCTATTTCCGATCCTCGTCTTATTTCCGTAGGCCTCACCGCTTATTTCGGAAAGACTTGGGTTGTATTTGGGTGATAAGTGTGTTGTTTGGGTTTAGTTCGGAGCACATCGTTCACTGCGCCACGGGATACAGAACACATTAGAGACTAGGAACCCGTACGGACGGATCCTAGTCCCCGGACGCACCACGGCTGACACAGAAACGTACACAAAGTACATGGCTGGTTGCAAACCAATCGGGGTTTGAACCACTGGAGACAATGAAGGATTACGAAACCCGAACATCGGGTCTCCTAAGTCCTCCAACACCACAGAAATGGACACAGAGGAGTCCAGGAGTATCAGCATCAACACTCCTTAATGCTGCGGTACAGGAACTGATTGTCAGCAACGACCTCTGGGTCGGCTAAACAGCGAGTAACCCGACGAGAACCCCAACCAGGATAAACCCGATAGACGCTAGTTGCTCATGTGTTCCCCGAGCAGTAGGACCAGTCGTACAGCGTCCTCCCTAGGAGGCCGTATGTTGTAGGTCAGGATGCGAGGTGGAACCCGGAATGAGTCGAAGAGGGTGTGATATCCACTCAGGTATACAACCCGGGGCGTGGATATAACCAGTAGTACGGTGCGAGAGAAGTGGGGCAGGGTGGAGACAATGCCTATGTCAAGCCAAGGTAGAAGCCTGAGATTAGACGAGGTAGAATCTACTGTACATGGAGATTCTACCGTGCTTATATAGGCTTCTAATAAATTAAAGTGATCGCGGTCAATCACGATCAGTTCCTCCACCGTAGCATTAAGGAGCATTAATGCTGATGCTCGTGGACTCCTCTGTGTTGGTTTCCGTGGCGTGGACCTAGGAGACCCGACGTTCGGGTTTCCTAGTCCTAAGTGTCATCGTATCCAGTGGTTCAAACCCCGATCGGGTTTGCAACCACTCCTGTACTTCGTGTACTCTTCTATATCAGCCCTTGGTGCGTCCGGGGACTAGAGTCCGTCTGTACGGGTTCCTAGTCCCTAACGTCTTCTGTATCCCATGGCACAGACTCCCCGAGTCTGCGGCTTTAGAATCCGAGGTCGGGTTTCAACCGTGAGAAGGTCACATGATGGCGTCATGAGAGTCCCGTGCCCAAGAGGTGCTTGATCGGCAGATCTTGGCAAATAATCCCACGACCCTACCTACCCCCAAATAAGGAAAGTGTTTGGCAGGGCAAATAGCGGCAGTATCCAAGGCCATCAATACATCTTTTTTTTTGCCTGCCACTTCCCCTCAGAATCAGAAGCGCAACGCGCGTCACGTCTACACATCTCACTATTGCATAGTCACCCAACACCCTGCAAACAGTATGGAGCTCTGTGCCTGTAAATAATGCACATACATCTTGGACTACAAATGTGGTTACCACCGCTGAAAATAATGAAAGTCAGCAACAATTTCTTGAAAGAGGTGACTGCAGGATATTAGGTACCCGGGAAGCCCAATGCCTGCGATGCTCCAGGTGGGCCAGAGTATGCCGAACGAGCCATTGATGCTGCCAACATTTGATGCCGATGATCCGCACCACCTCGCGTGGCCAGATCAAATGCCAAGATCTTCCGATCACTCACCTCTTGCCCGTGCCGCTAAGACGTGTCTGTCACTCCGCCAAATCGATTGTATTGGTGGGCCCGAAGATGTTCCTGATATCTCATGTTCCGGCCACAATATAAGAGCTACCAATATTGGAGAAATCGGGTGTAGTTTTGGACCAACTGAAACTGGAAGTATCAGGTGTCCGCCTGATACTCAGCAAATCCGATCAACTGATACTGCTGCTGATACTGCCGGATCACCCGGGCCGGTGCGGGCCGCTCCGGCCCGACGACTGATACGCGGTCTGATATGTTGCATATCAGCCACAGAATTACAAAGTCGGATACTCATTGTTTCAGTGCAGTGGATACTAACCCTGAAATCTCTAGTTTAAGCAGTGCTTATTCTGTTGCTGGAATTCAAGATATCAGGAACATTTCCAGTCACTCCGAAACAACAAAATTCCCGGAGTGTGTATCCATACGGACGCGTCACGCAAAAAAGTAGAACCCGGGCGATTCATGACACTGATCGCGATTGACTGTGATCACTTTAATTTATTTGAAGCCTATATAAGCTCGGTAGAATCTCCATGTACAGTAGATTCTACCTCATCTAATCTCAGGCTTCTACCTTGGCTTGACATAGGCATTGTCTCCACCCTGCCGCCCCACTTCCTATACATTGTATTGTGGGTTGCATCCACACCCCGGGTTTTATACCTGAGTGGATATCACACCCTCTTCGACTCATTCTGGATTCTGCCTCGCATCCCGACCTATGACATACGGCCTCCTGGAGAGGATGCCGTACAGTTGGTCCTACTGCTTGGGGAACACACCGGCTATTAACGTCTATCTCGGGTTTATCCTGGTTGGGGTTCTCGCCGGGTTACTCGCTGTTTAGCCGACCCAGAGGCCATTTCTGACATCTTCCCACAGGTACCATACTGTACTTTTTCATTCAAATTGTCAGTCACGCATCACGCACCCCTCTGTCAATCATGAAATTTGGTCGGGGTCACCCATCACCCAGGCCTTTGTTGAACCTTCAAGCAATCACATGGACCCCAAACCGCCTCAAAACTACAAAAAAGACAAAAATTTCAGTTCAAACATCGAATTTCTGGGGGTTTCAGCAGCTGCCGAAATGTTGAATAGGTAAAATGAGTCACACATTACACCCCCTGTCCATTTGAATGAAAAAGTACAGTATAAGGGAATCAGATGCAAATGCTGAATTTGCATCTGGCAGCCGAACAAGCTCTTAAGATTGTACAATCACTGTGTTCAGACCTAGGCACAGGTCTGCCGGATTCCGGTACAGTCACGGCGAAAATTGTTGCCCATACCAAAAAAGGGAATTTTGTGATGGTTCATAATAAATGTGTGGCAGACAAAATACTAGCTAATGCTCAGGTAGCAGGGTATTCAGATGTTGTATATGAGCCAAAATACCACTTATTTTCCCATCCACTTGGCCTTGGATGCACAGTTATATGGATCATCAGGCTACCACCAAATCCCAGTGGGGGAGCAATTTCCGGGATTTGGTGCACCAAAGTTACATATATTATGAATTAGATACAACATCTGGCTGGTATTCAAGCTCAGAACTCACTAGTGGTTTGTCCATGGTGTGTTTTTTATGGGCCATCACAAAATTTCTTTTTTTGGTATAGGCAACAATTTTCGCCGTGACTGTAGGCAAATATGTAGGTCGACCAGTGCACCGACCTCAACCGATTCCTGCCGAGGTTGGTCTATGACTCGACGTGTTCCATCCAATATAGGCACACATAGCACCTAAAGTTTCAGTCTTTGTCTTTTGACCTTGATAAAGACGGGCTGACCACCTCGACACTTGGGAGGCAAAGAGTTGAACATAGGGTTCGGGACTGGTACAGGGGAATGTGTGGGGGGTCACGACCCAGGGTCAAGCCATCACTAGGCATCAATCCCATCGAGTTAGGGCTGCTAATGGCACTCGTGATCTTCCCGGAAGGTAGGGAAGCTGCATGGATTCCAAGGGCTGTGATTATGATGGGCCAGAGGCATATTTGACCCAGATATCAAGTGTGGAGGCAATTTTGTTGATCTTTCATGCCTGTGGGACATGTAACGCGATTCTCATGGATATTCTTGCAGAATACTGACCTTCAACAATACTAGAACAATTTGTACTCTTTAGATTAAGGCCAGATAGAAAGTAAGGAGATTTTGCGCAAAATGCGGTTGAAAATTTTCCCAGTTGGATAGGTTACGTACAACTTTGATGTGACATTTCTCGACTAAGTTCTCCCAGTCCCTATGTTCGAGCAATCACTTCGCTGTTCCGCACCCTTTGGAGACAGGATGTATTTTCTTGGATTTCACACCTCGGTAGGCACCACGGGTATTACGTACTGGTCCTCTTAGGTGGGTTGTTCTGTATGCAAAGAACCTACCTAAGAGGTGTGCCTCCGCTCGGTGACAGGGGTGTTTGAGGTAATAGATGAAAAGATAAGATTATGGCGGCCAATTAGATTGCCAGTCTGGTGGCCACGTGCCGGCATCCTCTTTCTTTCCTGCCGCCTCCAACACCTTTTCCGATGCTCTACGCCCGCTCTCCTGTGCGCGCTTTCCGTGCGAATTGATCTACGGGCGCCTCCGGCCACTCTAGTCCCTCATCCGGTGCCTCTTCCGCCTCTTCCGATCGCTGCCAGGTCACCGTCTGCACCACTGAAACGGTGCACTTGATATACGACTAGAAATAGCTTAGATTCGTGCTTGCACAAAACAACCACAAAACCACCACTACAACAATCTATTCCTCCAAAGATGTAAGTGCTTCTCTTTGTGAGTTCGGGTCCGGGCCGTAGTATGCGACCAGCGGGTTTGGAACAAACACAATTCGACTGCTAGACTTCAACAAAGCTGTTCAACAACACGCTAGCACTACGCAGCTGCCAACAACAATACCGCTAGCACCTGGGATGGGCAGGGGTTTATGGGTTGGATACAAGGTGGCTGGATCGCTAGATCGAGGGCACCAGGGCAGAGTATGTAGGTTTGTGAAAATCCTCGCAATGGGATACCCAAAGACTATTGAGGCTAACAACAAAGGGACTTCAATCCTCAAGCGACAAGGCAGTCCTTAAGCCGCTGACCTATTCCTTAACCAAGAACAGGAACGTTTCCACTTTGTATTGGCAATAAACACTATAAGCGTCCAGCTAGCGACCCAACACACTACGACAGCGCTTCCGTCAATATCGGGGTGAAGGCGAAGTAACTGACAAGTTACAGTCGGTCAAGAGGTGGGGGCACCTAGTCCGTCTTCTTCTTAGTGGGCTCGAGTCAACACACTATCACCTAGCAGGTGATCCAACACACTACGAATATATCGGGGTGAAGGCAAAGCTACTAGCGCAACTGCTAGCTGGTTCTCGAAGAGAACACCCTTGGTTTTATACGTGAAGACTCCGCGAGCCAACAACTTAGAACCTCAACTTAAGATCTCGACGTGTCCAGAGTCAACAGTATTGATTCCAATAAAGCTACTACTTGTGAAGTGTGTGTACAATCTCCACTAGCAACCTGAGACCACCTGCACCAACTTCGTACAAAGTCGGGGTGTAATAATCTCAGGTTCTAGCCTGCTCTGTGCTCCCTTTATACTACTGAGGTCCATGGTACATGTGATAAACAGAATGAATAATATAAATGAGTGAAAATGATGTGATAGATATGACAGCCAATGAAACGACTGCCGTTTGGTTTATGATGGGTCTATGCCAAGCAGAACAGCCACACTGATCCGCTAGCGTCCATTTAAGGGTATTGTGAGTGATCCCTCAGCTTGCCATCAGCTGCTGGAATCGCTATCCTGATGAAGCGGAGTTGAATCCGCCGCCTGGAGTCATCTAGCACGAGTCAGAGCACCGGCTAGCAGTCCGTTTATCCGTTACTGCATATGTGGTGACCCGCGCATCCGCACCAATAGCCTGCTAGCTATTCCTCTACTATCTACTTTGTCTCTGTTTGTGACTCGCGACCGCGTCGCGACCGTCACGTGCTCACATCTGTGTTTCGGGCCTCGGGTCGATCACTAGAGGGGTTCCGCACACTAGCGCCCTTGCTAGAAGGCTGCTAGCGCATAGTTTACTACCCTCCAGATCCCAGACTCGCCGCTCGCACCCCAGCTAGCGTGCTCGCAATACCACTCTTCTGTGTCTCACTCCCTAGGTGCTAGCACCTTGACTGTGTAGGCTTATGGTTATTTCCCTGTGGTTTGTGCCTCCAGACCGTGCTAGCGCGTCACACTAGTCGTATCTGAGGCTACAACCGGCAGCTTGGGCTCACTCCAGTTCTCCTTTATATCACCTAGCCAGAGTCCTGAGTGCTAGTAATAGCACTTCAGAAGTGCTAGCGCTTTCCCGTTGTATAAATACTGGTCCTAGGAAATCGCAAAATAGCACTAGATGCCGCGCGCTCTTGTTACGGCGTTTCACCGCCTTTTTGCACGATTTCAAATTTGAATACCACCTATGCGTGCTGTCCGGTGCTACACAACTCGGGAGATCGTGTGTGCTCGACTGGCTCCATCTCTGGCCACTCTGTGCCCTCGCTTGCCATATTATGCCCCTCTAGTCGCCTCTCTCGGCGGCTTTACTTGACCAGAACAACTTTTGATGCAGTGCTTCAATATTGGGGTGCCTTGCCTCGATGTGGCATCACTTCTGCATACTGCTGTCAATTTGCATGCCGCCTTTTTTCCGCCTCCAGTGCCACCTACCCTGCCTCCTGCTCGTCGCCTCTGCCTACCCACGCATCTAAACACATACTTTATTCTCTCACTCACTAAATACCCGGTCGCTCCTCTGTGGAACCGCCTCCCATCCCAGTTTTACCCACTGCTAGCCTCCAGCGCCGCCCTCTCTCCTCCAGCGCCCCCCCCCCCCCCCCCCCCCCCTCGCCTCCAGCGCCGCCCTCTCACCTGTTGCTTGCCGCCCCTGCTTCCCATGTACTACATGTACCTTTTCACACACACACACACCACCCCCACCATCATCGCCGCTGCTGCCTCCCCCTTTCATCCCGCGCTGCCAGCGCCTCTACTTGGTTGCCTACACCACTGCCGCCGCCCTCATGTCAACAAATCAAATTGATCTACTCTGCTGCGCCCGTGCCCACTATCCCTTGATTACTTCCTGAACCACCCCCGCCTTCTGCATGTTGCTTAGCCTGTAATAATCTGCTGTCTGTCGCTCTGCACGTGTTTCGCCGTCTACGCGCCGGTCGCGGCTCCGATTTTTCTTGTAGAGTGGCTTTGACAACAGAAAGCTACAAGAGCCACTTTCACATCGGTGCGTATCCTATCTCTATCCTTATTTTACCACCCTCGGCTTCTCTGTAACCCCCCACTTTGTTGTTATATCTTATCTCCCTCTTCGTTTCCATTTGAACTGTTGTGCTGATACTGATGGATAGCGGTTTCCACTTACAGTTGGGGTGCCAACCGATGCCACTGGCTTGTCGGCTACCCTCTCGTTCTCAGGCGGCGACATCACCCTCTGGGACAATGTATGGGTGTTGGTATTCGTTTTCAGTAGCCAAAGATCCCAAATATATGGCATAGTAGCTCAATGGATCCATTTTTGATGTTTCATCCTTTCCGTAAATTGGGTCTCTCACTGTTTAAATCAATGTCAAGTAGTGTTCTAAGGTGTATGGAATAGCTATTAGAACATTAATGAAGACTTCTAACAGCTACAAAAAATTATACAGCCATGGACATAACATTTCGGAGATGTGCCCAGGATTGTAGTAGTGAACGTAGTTCAACTTCATCGTGTTTCTGGCACCGACCTTATAAGTCCAGATACCTCAAGATATTCTGATGGTATGTTGGTGGAGCAGCCCAGGGCTTTAATTTGGGCCCTACACGACCTTATTTCGTCCAGAATTGAGCTCACAAGGAGTTATTCTCAATGGTTCTACGTTTATTCGCCTTGTGATTGGCTGATCAAGGACCGTCCCGGCGCCGGCCCGGAGGTGGCCCGACCTGCTGTTCACCCATCTCTCGCCTCCATCAGTATAAAGTCGGTTTTCAATGCATATATTTCAAGATATCTAGGTACATAGTAATAGTGGAGGAACGGATGGCCCACTGAGGCGTCCCAGAGGTGTCTCAGAGGTGTCTCGGAGGTGCCACGGAGGCGGTGGAGGCTGTGGAGGCGTCGGCGGAGATGGCAGGCGGAGGCGTGGCATAAACAGTCGAAGCCACGAGTTCGGACACAATCACAGCACCGCCTGGCGCTTCATCGGCCAGTACCTGCACTGGAACCCCCGGATCGAGGAGCTCACCTGGGCATACCTCCGGCGTGCATTCGGAGTCGCTCCCGGCGCCCCCCTTCCGCCTGTGCGTGCTTTCGTTCTCCTCCCCTTGCTTATGCTCTATTCACCGCACCGCCATCCACGTCCGGCGCGGCGATTTCGCAGGGTGGTGCCCGACCACGCAGCCCGTGGACGAGTGCTTCGCGCCGCTGTCCACATACGCACGGCGTGTCGAGGAGGTGCAGGAGGAACTACAGCGCACGCAGGGCATCGAGGTGCAGCGCGTGGTGCTCATGAGCGATGAGACGAATGAGACATGGGGGGAGGAGGTCGCGGTGTACGGGTGGCACCGCGTCGACCACAGCACGACGGTGGAGACCCATAGCCGGTGGTGGAAGCAATGATAGACAGCACCCTTGAGAATCCTCGATTGTCCAGGCGGCGTGCCCGAGGGAGGGCGGCGCCAAGGAGGTGGGGGGAGGCGAGCAGAGGCGAGCCAAACCGCGTCTTGGGTACAGTGAGAGGATAATGGGCCCCTTTGAGCTCCGCGGCGTGCCCAGACAACCTAAAACAGGCGGGAGGAGGCGAGCAACGAGCAGCATGGTGGAAGCTTAGGCGGCGAGGTGTGGTGCTGCACCGCATGTCGTGGGCGCCAGGCAGTGCTAGCGAATGCGGGGTCGAGTGCCAGGAGAGCAGCAGGCAGGCCTTGGTTCTTTATGGTTAGGCGGCGGTATATGTACGAGGAGGAAACGGGAAAGGCCGCAGCGGCGCGTGGAGGCAAAAGAAAAGAGCCGCGGCCGGGAGTGCCCAAGCAGTGCCACTGATGGCAGCATTGCTCCATCGAATGTTCCGTACTTACTGTAGTATTTTATTCAGTTCGGTGGTCACGGGTCACAGGCCCCCAAATCCACGAATATTTTCGTGGATGTCACGGGTCACCGAGGCCGACCACGAACTTGCAAAAAAAAAAGTCACACAAAAACGCGCAAAATGAGGCAAAAAACGCATTTTTTCTTCTCCAGGGGTGCCTCGGAGTGTTTATTGCTGTGGGGCTCACACAACTGACATCAAACTGCCATGTCGTTCGTTGACATGATCAGGAGTAAATCCCGCTCACTCTCCCACTCAACGCAGTCTGGGTAGGTCTAGGGACCGAATTTGGGTTTTCTCGACAAAAACACGATTTTTTTTTCGTGTCACGGTCCCCAAGGCCGATCCACGAAAACCTAAGTTAAGTTTTAGGTGTCACAGGTCACAGGCCAAACGAATTGAACGAAATGCTACAGTACTGTACCATTTCGTTCAATTCGTGTGTCACGCATCACAAGGGCCCAAATCCACGAATATTTTCGTGCATGTCACGGGTCACCGAGGCCCACCACGAACTTGTGAAAGAAGTCACAAAATCGCGGAAAAAACGCGAAAAATCCAATTTTTTCCTCCGGCAGCGCCTTGCAGGGTTCGTCGCCGTGGCGCCTACACAACTGGCATCAAGCTCACATATTCAACGCATTTCAGCTCCTCTGCTCACTACTACTACTCAACATCACTGAAATCCGGGATTGAACTCTTTTTGGGCAACTTTTGGGACTAGAAGAAAGTAGATATACTTAGTGCCGCCGGCGCATAGGTACAAAAACCTTGCTAAGACCGTATAATTCCTTGGGTTTCCAACCGAAAAAAAACGAAATTTTTTCCGTGTCACGGTTGGCGAGGCCCATCCACGAAAACCGAATTTCGGTTTTAGGTGTCACGGGTCACAGGCCCGACTAGTGTTGCCGCGACTCGGCAAGTCGAGTTGCGACTTGTTAAGTCGACTTGATTTGGAAGTCGACTCAGCCAAGTCGACTTGAGTTGACTTGAGTCGCCAAGTCGACAAATTTTTGGACCTGATCCTAGGGCCTCCAGAGGTCATAAAAACACGAAAAGCAAAAATATATTTTTTCGGCCATCACAACAATGTCACAGGATATCACGCACATGCGACGGTGACACCCATGTCACAAATTTTGATCATGCTCCCAATCGCGTTTTCGGGCCGAACTACGCAACCTACCTGAGAACCGACTCAAAGTCGACTTGAGTGACTTCGAGTCAAGTCGAGTGACTCGACTCGACTCGGCTTGAGTCCCCGACTCCAAGTCGACTTCGTTGGCCCAAGTCTGAAGTCGCGGCAACATTAGGCCCGACGAATTGAATGACATGGTACAGTACCTCAAGTGCCACCGTCACCAACCGGAGGCGCACCTCTTAGGTAGGTTGTTTTCATACAGAACAACCCACCTAAGAGGTCCGGTACGTAATACCCGCGGTGCCTGCTGAGGTGGGATTTCAGATCGGTGCGCGCTATCTAGGCTCGTGACCAACCGCGTTCGCCAAGCACGTGGCTGCGCTTATCACGGTTGGCGAAGCGGCTGGGATAACTGGTCGTGATTTTGGCTGATGCCGCCAAATGAGGTTTCGGACTTAGTATTTTCAACCTCCCGAACCTTCAGAAAAAGTGTAAAAAGTTGTATAGTCAAAGATGGATAGTTTTCAATTCTGAGTCGAATGAGACAAACTTGTTTCCCATTTTGGCCAAAAATAAACCGTGCTCTATCAATTCAAAATGAAATATGGAGCAACTTTCTCTATATAACTTGGGTCTTCCGCCTCATTGTTCTGAAGGTACAGAAAGGCAGGAAGGGGCTCAAAAGTATAAGTCCGAAACCACATTTGGCGCCATCTGCCAAATCAGCAACCAAATGTTCCAGTCGTTCCCACAGCACCGATCTTCTTGCCCTCGTGATCGGTGCATGGGAACAGACTGGTCGCGAGTCTATGCGCTATCTTACATTACAGTATACATCTTATATCACTGTGAATGTTCCGGTGCTCCCTCCTAGTCTCCCCTAGGCAGACGCTTCAACAACTTTGAGCTCGTACCTCGCTTGTTGAAGTCTGCTGTTTACCGCGGGGGTTGGATCGCAGTAAAAGCTTATTATGTAATTTTAGGTTATCAGATTCTGATTTTCTTCCTGCTGCATGGGAAACAAGGGGCTTCACTTTCGCGAAAATCAGCACATACCTTCCATTTTCTTTTTCAGAGCCTTCGGGGACCCCCCCCCCCCTCCCCCCGTGGGAATTGATTCCATCAATTTCCATTTCGGGAAACAAATCCGAACACACGTGAACTACGACTACCGCCGTTTCCCTCCACCACAACTGTCCTAGTCCTGAACAAACACCGGATCTCCCTCATCAATAGAAGTCTTCCTGCCAGTATGCTCCCGGCGGGCCCCCAAGGTCATATTGGTCTTATAATCCCACC
This sequence comes from Mycena olivaceomarginata, assembly GCA_029378375.1. Lineage (NCBI taxonomy): Eukaryota > Fungi > Basidiomycota > Agaricomycetes > Agaricales > Mycenaceae > Mycena > Mycena olivaceomarginata. Next base: position 51,570 of record JARKIC010000541.1, read on the forward strand.
GTGCACGCTGTTTGACCACAATCTCGTCTAACATGATAACCCGATCTGACCCAGACTCATCAGCAACGGAGGTAGCACTAATGTAATAATTGAGGACACTGATGCAACAATTGAGTGGACACTTACAGCATGGGAGACAGGGGGAGGGAACTGGAAACAGAATTTTCTGTGCCGCTTTCGGATGGTGGACTGGATGAATATCGTAAGAACAGCTGATGGCGGATCAGGAAATCCACTTACCCACCCACCGGCAGCAGAGCTTGCTGCACCGGATTGGCAGCAGACGTGGGAGGTTCTTCTGACATCTGCGGGTTGGTCCGAGGAAGAGGAGAAGAAAAAGTTCGACAGCTGTCAATCTGCTTACATACTGTACTTTTTGATGGCAGAGTTGCGGCGCAGGTCAGCGCGCACAACATAAGTACCTTATTCTATTGTGCTCCCAGAACTCTGAGAGTATTGAGCAGTCTGGGAGTCTGGGATAGAAGCTGGGGAAGCTTTTCTGGCCATATTACAGCATCTGTGTCCCTCAGAACGAAAAACCAAAATCCATACAATTTTTTTTTTCGGCACCCAGGGAGCCCCCCCTCCCAAAAAGGAAATTGCTTATCTCCGAAGCCCCTTGATGGGAAACACCAATTTTGACGAGAATTTTTGGGGATGATGTCTTCTGCTGTGGTTCAAACATTTTACCGCTTCAGAATTTTTAAATATGAGGTCTAATGCACTCACTAGCACAAGCCGTTTTGGTTTGCGAGTGCCACGTGATTGATGGATCGAATTTCGGCCGAGACGCAAAATGAGTTAAGACTTGCCCAAAAAGATCAGAGAAAAATAAGAGAGTGTCTAGTACCCGAGGAAACGTCCCTGGATGCAGAACAGCTTATACCTATACGGCTCACACGGAGGAACCACGAAAATGATGGAAAGTGCAGGCATCAATTAGGTAATAAGGTTTTACTACGATCCGAGGCCCGCGGTAAACAACAGACTAGCTCCCTCCGCCGTCTGGCCCAGCTGCACTGCACGTTCCTGACATGTACTTCGTGTCTGGGGCGGAGTGCTCCGTAGGACCCGTCGTCTTTACAATGAAAGTGAAATGCAGACAGGGGAGATATTCTTGCGGGGTACGTCGGTGGTGCTCAGCCGTTACATAACTTATTTGCGTATGCGGCAAAAGATGTGGAATGGGAAGGCTCAAATCTTGAATCCAGTAAACAGTTTTAGCGACGTTGTGGAGACACTACGAGATTCTGTTGGCGGCTCCAGACTGTATTATGAGGTTGTGAATCATGAGTCGGTACACCCTCCCACACCCTGCCAGACGCGAAACATTTTGTTCATGTATAGATTAAATAAGGTGCAAGGAAGGAAAAACGACGCAGAATACAATAAATGCAGAAACTCAATGGCAACAGAAAATGTATTACCTGCCATATCCTTCAGCGGCGTCGGATAGCCACTGCATTCCCGCCTCGCCTAGAGCGTGAGATGCCGAGTCCCACGGAGCCGTTGCGAGGTGCCGCGAGCTCTGTCTAGCCGGCATCAATGACCTAGAACACCGGCTTCTCGCTTAGATACACACAGCCTTGGCGAGGCGCACCGAGGAGCATTACGGCCACCTAGATGTCAGTCGTGGAGGCGGCTGCATGTACCTCGACATGTCTCCTCCTAGGCCAGGACAGGTTTTTGGTGTTCTTATTTTTGATCCATAGCCTGTCAAAGTAGGACTGTCAAGATGGCGGCTGGATGAGTGCAGAGCGGTCGACAGGCTGAGATCACAGCAATCAAAGAGCAACTGATGCGATGCCATCATGCTCGGCATCTTTGTTTAGGCGCCTCGTCATTGATGTGGCTAGCCGGCTAGCTGCGGCTAGACACCGCCTTCGGCTAGGCGCTGGCGAGGCCTCTCAAAACGCCATCGTCTACCCGAGGGTGGAATGCAGTGAGCGAGCGACGAACTGGGAATTCCAACACGGTTGTCTGGTGTTGCGGCGTTGAGATAGTTCCGGCACTATCTGCTACGAGGCTTATTCCCCCGGCGGCGACATACACCTGTCGTGCTTCCTGTCATTATCTATGCTACGCACTATGATCAGGCACATATTTCGTACGTGCGACTGCAGGAATTCATAATCAACACAATGAACCCTAGCTGCCTGCTGGCCCGGCATGAGGGCCAAGGTTGATACCATCTGGAGCCGTCAGTCGATCGCGAGTTCCCTTCATTGACTTCATCCTATCGCACGGACAAAAACGTAACAGGAAATAGATGAAACATGCCGTAAAAGTCTTGGAATAGGGTGTTTTCAAGCTGTTCTGAAATTGAAACTTTGAGCCCAACTTGAGGCCCAACTTGACCTCCAACTTGGTCCAAATGTCAAGTTGGGAACTCAAGTGGGAGGGTCAATTCGGGAAACCGCTTGGCGGGCGAACGGGCGCACGACTTGGGCAGGTTGGACCTCGTGTATCACAAGCGACGTAACACATGCCCAGGGTGAAATAGGCGAAGTTGGAACGTTAAGGTAGGCATCGAGCTGGGCAGCAAGTTGGATGTCAACTCGTGGTCTCGTGCACGACTTGGCACCCGACTTGGATTTTTGTGTCCCAAATTTTAATCGTAAACCCCCCAACGAGTTCCACCGCAAAAGTTCTGCCAATGTATTTCAACGGGCTTTTCAAACTCGATCCCGAAAAGTGAATAGGTCATTCGAGTGTTGCTCATTCTACGTCGGAAGCTGTGAGACCATCAGTCGTCCCTTGAATTAATCTATCCTGAGCCTAGACCGCTGAATGTCGTCCCCATGTCTGCCAAGGAATTCGAACATTCATCCCGGTAAATTATGTCTACCCCAAGTAGAATGGAGGTACGGGGGCATGTGTCCACGGCTACGGAACGGTATAAAGGCGGCATACAAACCAGAACTCAAATCACTACAGCCCTCATCGAAGCACATTTGAGAAGTTTAACATGTACATGCAAAAACTCTCCCTCTTCATTGTCCTTGCTGTTTTATCCGTCGTAAACGGGCAGAAGGAAGAGTGGTTGTGCAATTGCACCACAAAAGGCCAAAACAACGCGACGACCACCAGGCAGTGCTGTGCGCAAGCTCCAGGGGCCTTTGTCCCTGGGCCCCCGGTATGTACTTACTCTCTTACCTCAGTGCTCGTCTTGCCCCTGGTATCGCCTTTGCTAACGGGTGTCAATTTTAAATGTACAGCCTCAGTGTGATCTTTTTGGCAGTCCCCTCGTAGGCCCGGCGCAAAACTTCATTGACTGCTGTGTCAAATCTCAAGGAGGCTTCTGTTGTGTCCCGGTCAATGGGACTGCAGTCTGACGGAAAGAGGTGTGCTTTTGCCTTTAAAACTCAAGAAGTTAGCTTCGTTGACACGTCTGCAGGGTAATGCTGTGACAGGCGCGCAAAGAAAGTCCTGAATATTCGTGCCTAGGGTTGTATGGAGAGGCCTGAAGAGACTATTTGTTGTAATGTTCTTATGAATCGATGTTTGAAAAAATCCTTGTAAACAAAAAGTGACCGATGGCCTGGGCTAGGGCATGAAACCGTACAGTATACGGTAGACGGCCGTACACACTACGATCGTATAATTGATCCGGACGGATGGCACCCGTACTGTATTTGATCGCGGCACAGGCGCGTACGGTACGGATACCGTACCGTATTGAGCCGTCCAGTAAACGGCCGTCACAGGTTTCAATACTCGTGTATTGGCCTCGATCAAAGCCAGTGAGTCTTCTTATATCTTGCAAATCCCCCTTTTCATTGTGAGTTAACTTGGGAAACCACCAGCAAGTGGCAACTACTACTCCCAATGCTTTCGCAGGTGTTCACCCGTATTACGGGGTTCACCCGTACCGTATTACTCGGCGGCAAATGTCGTTACGGTACGGGTCCCGTCTCTATAACCATCCCGTAAACCCGTAAAGTACGGTTATGGTTTCAAGCCCTACCGATGGCTTAAGATTTCAACTTATATTGCAGCACCCCGGGATGGCACCACCTGAATTCGAGCTGAAGAACATCTACGGGAAGACAAGGGGCGTCCGTGATCCCGCTTCGTGAACGTCAGACGAGGTTCGAAAATAAAAACATAAAAAAAGCTCGGAGACAGAGACCTTGCAGTATGACGATGGAGTTTAAAACTTCTCAATATTGAAGGCCAGCATCCAGAGGAACGGCGGTATGCCATTGAGCTCAACACACGAATGATAATTTTGCCAAGTGGGAATACTGTTGAGATACAACAAAAGCAACTTTCGACGAATGCGAGTCGGACGATCCACCGAATAATTGAAGTTGCCCTGCGCATATAACTATCACATTCAATCTAAGATTCGATTGCAAGATATTACCGTCCAAATATATAAACTAACTAAAACGCCATCCCAAAATCAACTCAAACTAAAACCTTTTCTACACCTTCGACTCCTCCCCCTCCCTTTGCATATCTATCGACGCCCCACCAACGACCGTGCTCCGTTTCTGAACCGCCATATCCAGGTTGCTGCTGCGCTTGCTCCGGCGTTTGATATAGTCCTGGTGGCTGAAATTGGGGTTGCGACCGTATGCGATGCCGCAGTCCGCAAAGTCGCGGCACGTGAGCAGCGAGAGGAAACAGTTGTGGTACGCTATTCCGCCGTCGTGAGCAAGACGATTTCGAGGGGGGGGGAGGCTGCGAGGGGCAGGGGCGGAGGCACGGAGGGAAAAGGTAATCGAGGGTTGAGGGTCGAGGGGAATAGTCGGTGCGCCGGTACGCACCCTTCGACACAATCATATACACCACGACGCAGCTCATGCTGTGTGGCATCGCCAGATGCTACAGTCACATTCATACTCAGTATCATCGCAGGAAGAGACAGAACGGAGACGTACACAAGCGAGGACACAGTACGAACACACGCTGTACGAATAGCGGTGGTCAGCCAAACCATTCTCGCAAGGAAAAGAGATAGAACGGAAGAATAGGGCAAAGGAGCAAAGGCCTGGAGAAGGAAATGACGACGTACGCAACGAACAACGAGCTCCCAACGACAAGCTTCACGCCGCGTCTGATAGACGTATTGCTCTCCCTGAAATACAACAACACCAGACGGATTCAGCAAACGTCAACTGCAAGTCTTCAACGCAGACACTCACCGAGTGAACCCTGCGTTCGAGCGCCGCAGGTAGTAGGTCATGGCCCCCGCGATCGCCGTGGACTTGACGCAGAAGAGCCCGAAGAACAAGTAAATTAACGCCTGCGATGCAAGACCGGCATTAGAAAAGATGGGGTGTGCCGCGTGAACTCACCGAAGAGGAGATGCCGTAGATATTCGTGAAGTGCGTGAAGATGATTCTGCACAAATTATGGCGGTAAGAAATCTCGGATCGTCTCCGAGGGATGAGACAGCGACGTACATTCTGACTCCGAGGACTATCACAGCGCAGTGAAGGGTTAGGTAGTCCAATACGGAAGCGAGAAACTGGCTTGCCGACTGCGGTGACTGCAAATACGTTAATCAGTTCGTGTCTGGCGAGAAGACACAAGGGATAAGGCCAGCTCACTGTTTCCGGCTACCACGGTAAGAGCGACCAGGGCGGGAACGATGAAGGTCGAAGCCACTGTGGCACGAAGCGTGAGGGACGGGACAATATGCGAGGAAGGAGACGGACGTGTGAACATGTAGATTGTGTAAAAACTGCGGATAGAGGTAAATTCAGCGGGTGATGCGCCATGAGCAAAAAGGCGAACGTACATATCAAGAAGAAGGACCAGCGCCACCTATCATACAGGGCATGAGCCGAATGCCATGATATCGAGGGAATGAAATAAGAAGGGACACACCGCAAGCCAGACGGATAACTGTTATCGGAGCGAAACGAAGGGCATCAGAGGATTTCGAATCTCACCGACGCTATAGAAATGAAAACCTTGAAACTCCTTCTCAGCAAGTCGTCAGCAAGAGCCCAGGCAGCGGGGACGGAAGAACAAGAACGGGTGACGCACCAATCCATAATTTGTGGTATCCATGCGGTGTCCAGCGCGTCCACGACGTAGTACCAGATCGTGTACGTGTATACTGCGAAATGGAACGCGTTGACGGCCCTTGAGAAAGATACCAGTGAGACATTCAGAGCCGATGTGAGACTGGGAAGAACGAGACGCACCACAGGGCAGCCACGGCACCTTTGGTGATACTGTAATCAAAGCGATATGTGTGGAAGTAGTTGTATGTCTGGCGAGCGGCGGGTGAGACACGGCGAGGTGGCGAGAGACGAAGAAGAACGTACCTGTATGCAAGCCCCGCCGAAGAACCTAGAAGACATCAGAGCACGCCTTGTGATACGGCGAGAGAGGCAGGTATACGCACAAAGCTCCGAAAATACCCGCCACTACGACGGCACCAAGGATGACGTTCAAGGATGTGGATGTGCCAGAAGACATGGTGGTAAAAGAAGAAAGAACAGTGGCGAGTTGGATTTTGGTCAGGAGTCATTTAGAGGCGGATCAGGCGGCGGATGTAAATGTGTCGGACATTTAGGGGTTCTCCGCTCGGCGAGGGCTATTGGCCAACTCTAGTGTCAAGGCATGCGCCGGAGAAGAGCGCCAGGGAACGAGGAAAGTATCTGAAACCAATGACCATTGTGCCGGGCAACGGTCAACTTTCCGCCGTTGAAATGATGGAGTAGGATTTGGTCGGGGCCCTCCGCCCGAGCGGGACGATAGAGGATCAAAGCGCCCCCTATCGGAGTCCAGGGTGTCGCGCCAATAGAAGTACGAGTCCTGAAATTGCGAAAGAATACACGAGTCCTGAAATTGCGAAAGAATACATTGAGTTAGTATGCATACAACAATCGTTATAATAGGTCGTCAAAGATTATTCGTCTTCATTGAGACTCCCTTGGCACCTCGACGTCCGCAACACCAATTTCAAGATAAGGGAGAGGCTCTTCTTCCAGACCCCCGTCGCCGGTGGGACCTGGTGGTGGTAAAGGCCGTGATTGTGGCAGGTTTGGAATCGGCATAGCGATTATCACCGCGACAGTCGATAGAGCAGACGTGAGAGGAACATCAAGAGACGTATGTTTACCGGGATTTGGCCCCGGGGAGGCTCCGACTGGATGGAGGGATATGGGCTATTCATCCATGTCATGATCAGGCATCCGGATGACCCAGCAGTATTAGTTGACGCACCATAACATCGTGCCAGAACACGCCCCCAGGCTCCACATCCAGATAGGCGTCGTACAGCCGGGGCTTGCGCTCGATGTCCTCCGGTGCCCTCGAGGGCTCATTGAGGCGCCGCCGCCGCTCGACGACGCGCGCGCGGAAACACAGCAGTACCACGAGGATGCCGACTATCGCCACTGCGCCGACGAGCGCGTATTCTGTCGGGGCCGTTCAGTGCCAGTGTGTTCTGCAAGTGAATGGACCATACGATACAGCACACTGAACTTGGGAGACTGGCCTGTGGAGGACATGGAAAACTAGAGCAAGAGCAGCCGCAAGCCTCACGTTGCGCAGCACACCGAGGGAGTGGTGACCCTGAGTCAGCCACTTAGACACCGCCGAGACTCTCACGAGATCATCGTCATTTCGGATTCGTCATGTTCAACTATTTTTTTGCAGTCGGACTATTTCGGCCCATTTTTCGAGCCCGATTGCACCCACAAATGTCGCGCACGATAATCGTTTTTTGGTCATGGATTCACTCATGGATCCACTTATCGCTGGTAGATACTTGCTGGCTCTGTAAGCGGTGGGGAAGTGGACATGTGATATTTACGTGCCCGATTTGCCCGGTTTGATTCCCGCGAGTCGCGACACGCCGCCAAGTCTCTTTTAGTTATACCCGTGTTATGTTACAGTAGGCGGAAGTTCGTGGTTGTAAATAATTGAACTTATCCAGAAGTCGGAAATACTTCATTCAAGCTTACATTACGCCGCGCCACTACCACCCACGCTCGGCATCGGATGTGCACCGCCTCCACTCGGACGATGCATATGCCCATTGAACTAAGTATGGACCATGCAACTATTTAGTGGAAGCTGTAGAAGACGAATGGATGACATATACAGCCGGCCTAAAGGCAACCCAAAGGTCTCCTTAATCTGTCCCGGCCTGTCTCCCAAAATACCTTGGTCCATTCAAGCTCTGACACAATGGTAGGCCCACAACATATAAGTAAGTACGGTTGGATGACCGATCCTGATGCGGACATTTTTGGTCAAAAAAAACGCGAAGTCCGATCCAAATCACTGACGGATGGAGCAGTCTGCCATGAAGTCCGATCCTAATGCGTACATTTGCACCGTCAAGCCAGGCAAATTCCCAACAAATTCCGGCCTGTAGTGGAGTGCAAAGCTCCTACAGAAAAAATAATCCCAAAATCAACCTAAACCACCATTTTCAAGCACCAAAGGTACCTTCTCGCATTTGGAGGTCCGATCCAGAGTGCTGACGGACGACGGCAAAAAATGGTCTACCTAATCACAATGCGTACGCTTCTCTGGGTAAAATTCATGTACGGAAAGGGCCAAAATCCGCGCAAATGGATCGGACATATAATCGTATATGCCGTGGGCCTACAATGGTGCAGACGCTGGTACAGCCGCGAATGGCTCATACTCCCGCGTTTGTCCGACAATTGGGATGAATGCATATACGGATACATCTTGATCGTCATCCGTGTAGAGGTCTGTAACAGAGATAGGATGAATGGGTGACAGGTAGTGTCGCAAAAGCCAGCCTATCCACTCGGATATGAGATGTCCGGTGGCGTTTGGTACATCTGGTCCCAAGCTTGCAAGCCGATCGTCCCACCGTCGGCGCCGTTGGCGCGCCGCGCAGGCCATTGAAATCCAAAGTTGTGCTGCTCGAATAATACTAGTCGCGATGGCTACGTCCAGCTGTAGGCAAGTGAACCGCATGTTGTCGAGCTCGTTGTCGTCGCGCGGAGCACTGCAAAAAATCGGATCTCGGGTGGTCTCGGGTGCTTGGCTTCGATTCCTGACTATTTTGATTTGCCCCCTGATACAATGTTCGATGTTGAAATGCTGAGTTAACCACCGCCATACCGGCTAGATTGGAAATTCGCACTCTGAAGGCGTTCCTGTGATCTCATCTCCGTGTAAATAAATGTCCATCAGACTGGAAGTATTAGCCATCGATTCGAGGAAAAATCTCGCGGCGGATTGAAACATTGGCGCAGCTAAGTGTTCAATGGTTCATTGTGGCAACTAAGGGGCCGCGGTGTATGGGGAGCCTATGCACGCTTGTGATTAATTATAACAGTGTCAAATTCAATTGAGCCATATTATTGAGCTGAGTAGTTTCAATTTTCAATTTTCAGCCTTCTCAACCTTCCGTTTTCCGGAACTGAGGCGTCCGGTATTCTAAGCGCCGATGTACCATGCACACGCTGTGACTCGCAAGGAAGCAAAAGTAACAGTCATATTCTAGACCCTCGGCGATCATCGACCTCCGATCTGCACATTATCTCCTAGGGAGCAATTGACCGCGAATCAGAAGCGAGACAGAGACGATAGCATGGAAATATTGAAGCGACTACTATTAGTACTAAGTATTAACTATGTTTTACTGCGATCGGGGATGTATGTATGCGCCAATGCGCCCACGACGTTCCCGTATGTGAAAAGTCCACGATTGAACGAAATAAAACCAAGTGAAGCAAACGAGTCCGTGAACGTAAAACGTCAAAGCTGTCCGCGAGCGAGGGTCATCTACCGGCTCTTGTGGTGCAGTCCACGTTGGTCGGCAGGGAATGCGGTACAAACTCCCATTTCTGCGCATGTGCGTCCCGCCCATGCAGGGCGATCTGCTGCGTGTGGTCGTGGCCGTGCGGGAGTTGGTGTGCCGCCAGGGGGTCATACGGATACTCGGGCGAGGCGAACAGCGGGGAGAGCGGCTGCTGCTCCTGCTGGGCGTGCGAGGGGAAGTGCACGTGTTGCTCCAGGTGCGGGGGGTGCGTGTGGACGCGGTGCATGTACGGTCCCCGCATGACGGGCTCGTGGGCGGAGTGTGGCGCGACGGGGGGGTCGTCGTACCACGTATGTGGTCGTTCATGGTCATCGTGCCAGCGGTCAGGCTCGGCGGAATGCGGCCCCGCGGCGGGAATGTTGTGCGCGAAGGGAGACTGGAACTGGCCCGCATCAGGACGAGCGTGGCCGCCCTCGGGATGTGCCGCGTAGGGGAACTGGTGCACCTGCCGTTGGTGCTGCTGGTGCTGGTAAATCTCGAGTCGGGCCAGGTCCTCGCGTGTGTAGCGCGGGCCCTGGGCGCCTCCGTCCTCATCGCCGTACCCGTACTCCTCCTCCTCGCCCTCGCCCTCTCCACTCGGCGGGTCCTCGAGCTCGAACTCCGCGCCCGCCAACACAATCTCGAAGACTTCGCCGCGATTCGGCGGGGGGAGAAGCATTACTCCCGCCCGGTCGCGCCATTCGTTCGCCTCTCGCCGCAGGGACTCACACTCCTCCTGCAGGGCGCGCAGCTGCTGCGACGCAAGGAACCGGTGCCGCCTCGACGCATGCACATGCGCAATGCAGCTATTCACGATGCTCGATTTTGTAGGACGCCGGATGTTCGCGAGGTTCGGGAGGAGGGAGGCCAGGTCCTGGATATATCAGACATGAGTTAAGTGCAGTTCGTCGGCCGAAACGCGATAAGATAGGCGGACGGGACGTACGAGGAACCGGGAGTTCAGATTCTCACGACGCAGCCTCTCGACGGCGTTGTGCGAGGCACGGCGGGCGGCGCTGGTGCGCGGTTTTGGTTTTACGGTTCGCGACACTGAGGTCCCGGAGGAGGCAGAGTCGAAACTCCCGGTGGACGTGCTGCTACGGGTCGTGTCTGGCAGCGCAGGGATGACAATGACTTGCTGGGTCGGGTCCATGTCGGTGGGCGAGGTGGCCATGAGCTGCTGGACGGTCATTTCCAATTCCGCCGAGTAGAGAACGGTGAAACGGAACTGTTCGTCGGGGAATAGGGTTTCAAGCGAGTGTGGGGATAACGAGTGGACGGCCGCTACAGCGACGGGATAAAGGTCATGAGAAAAGAACAGGCAGGAACCTCGACTCGGTGGGGTCGGGGCAAGATTTGAAATGCGTGCGAGGCGCCGGTTTGTATTCTGAATTCTCAGCAACCGAGATCAAAGTAGTCAGAAGGTGCGGTTGCTCATCAGTGCCGATCACCACATTTCATTGACATCTCCGCAAGAGCTCGGGAATTCCGAAAGCGCTCCATAATCACGGTCAGCGAGTGAGCATCATCTGCAACCCGGTTTGTTGGACAGTTTTTTTTGGTTCAATTGAGTTGACTCAGTTGAGAATACGTCGACGCCGGTCTTGAAATCTCGAATGGAAATCTATCGTCTGTCCGCGGGATTGCATCCAAAAACCGTGCCTGAGTGTAAAAACAAGGGTCTTACCTTACATAAGTCCGGAGAACATTCAGCGTTTGATTTTCGATTCTTCACCTCCAAAGTTCGAGGTTATAAGTTCTCACATCGCCAGTTCGTCCTCGATGCTGCTGTAGAGCTCTGAGCCCATAATCCGCTCCTTGTTCCGAATGATGAACTTACGCGTGCAATAGATCCGAATCCAAACTCAGTCCATGCTGCACATTGGCACCGCAAAGCCAGGTTTCACCACCTCGCTATATACGGATACATCTTGATCGTCATCCGTGTAGAGGTCTGTAACAGAGACTACCACCTCGCCTGCCACAGTTCAGGAGTTCTGGCGCAAACGACAGCTAAATGCCACGGGACCGCGTGACAATCAGTATAAACACCCCAGTGACTGAGTGAGAGTGTGAGTCGGATGTCGGGTGGCAGCCTCGCGCTAGGTTCCCTCTCTCCCGCTGAGGATATACGGCCGCCAGTATCGCAAGGGGAACGCTGATCAGCTGCTTCACGGAGTCGCCCGCTTTGAAGAGTCCCACTCTGCATTAGGTGAGCACTATTATAAACGGTGTTAGCGGTGAGTTACCTCGGGATTGAGCTCACTTTGAGCTCACTGGCATTCATTCCTGCCGTGCGGGGCGATGAGAGCGCTGGGAGCATATGTTATCCCGGCAATCGCCGAAAGCCGAAATGCCTAACTGCTTTGAGCCACAACGCCGGAAGCCCGAATGAGAAGGTCCACTGAATCGCGGCCTGCACCGAATCTCGGCCTGCCCAAGACTCAAAGCCACCTGATAAATTCAGGATTTGAGCTGAATTTGGGTGCGGAATGTCGAAATTAATTCATGCGCTCGCGACTTGGGACTCTATTACTGAGTCCCACAATGACCACATATCTCTGCCGCTGGCGGTGTGAAGCAGATCCAGTGAGACAAGCTGTATGACCAGCGACGAACAAACTCCCGGATGAAACATCACAAGGATGGTATCTGAACACCGATCATGGGCCCACCATCGGGCACACTGCCTCCACGCAGGCTCTACAGTTGAGGCGTGCAACTGGCTGTATTTATATCCGCTGTGCGATTCCTTCTTCCACCATGTCGTTTTCATGCACTGCATCAACTCCGATAATATCCTACTACAGCTCGAGATTTACTAGATATGTTGTCTTTCCCAGCTAGGGTAACCCTAGGCTTACCCTACCTGGGACTGCTGATACCCACACCTAGGGCAGCTTGCCTCACCTCCACCGTCGGTATCCAGCTTCCAGAGTCTGTCATCAGCTACAAAAGAGGCTATCAAAGTCTCTGTTTCTGCAGATTCTTTTGTGAGGTTCAACAATCGAAACCAGACAGTCCCGTGCTTCACGCGCAGGCCCATCGTCCTGAAAGAGGATCAAAGGTGTGTTTATGTCCACCTCATTTTCTGCCCGTGTACCGTGTCTACCTTTCGACCGTGCGGAAAAGTGCCTGACGGCATCCTTGGGCCGGCGAGACGGCAGGGAATCAAAACATGAGTCCCCTTGTCTCGGCTGAGTGATGTACCACTGCCCCCGACCCATCAACCCCAAGACGCTGGAGACCGGGCACATACCCGTCCGACTGTACACATCCCCGATCGCGCTGCCGCTACCAAAAGGTCCAGCGCCGCGCATCGAAACACGGCTGCACACTCGCTCCAGGTGTCTAGATCCCGCATCGTGTCCCGGCTAGTAATTGCATAATTTGGACTCGTATGGTGGGGGATGGGCATGTATTAATACCGCCCGACGTACCCCCCCTTTCGTTATAGAGTCGCTTTCGACTAAGTTTAGCTTATCTTTGAAATATCGGGTGCCTTCTAGATGGAGGGTTTCTTATCTGTCCATCACCCAATTTCTTTCCCTCAGCACCCGGGTACCCACTGCCTGTGCGACAGCGAAATGCATCCACTGAGGGGGAGCAGATACTCAATATTCAACTCCTGTCGCGCAGTTAAGCTGCGCTATATTTCGACGTCCCATTACTCCAGCTGAGCTTTGGATTAGATTTTGTGTTTACTTACACTTTGATGTCAGTTTTTTGGTATCGCTCACGAAATGTGCGTGATCAATCTCTATCTTTCACACCACTTTTTAAACTTGGCAAAGCTGAACACTACCCCGCACAAATCCGTTCACATTTTTTCAACATCATTGATTGTCCGTGCTTGATGCGCGACTTGGCACGCGTCCGGCACGTGTCCCATCACGACTCTTCCGCTGACCACGACATGATTTTTTTTTCAGCCTCGTTTTGGGCAGCCGCCTTCACTGGATTTGGTAGATGCCTCTTCGGATATACCACTGGAACTGCTATACGAGCCAAAAGCTGTTGCTGCATCTCACTGGCTTCAGTCTCCCTAGAACCGGTGTCAAGACTGAAGATACTCCGCTGTGCTTGAATCTACGTGAATCGTGCAGCTGGCCGTCAATTTAAAGCACCTCCAAGAATTGTACATATATCTTCTTCTGCCTCGCTTCGCACTTTCAAAGTGGCCACCGAATACCTCCTCTTCGCTGCCGCCCACACTAAGCATGTATCGACGATCTCCCGCCCATGACGGCGCAGCTCCTTCATCGATTTCAGCGATAATTCAAGGCTTATGGCCCGGACGATCCACGCACGTAACTCCTCGTCCGGCTCATCGTCTCCACGCAGGACCCGTCTCGTTCTCCTAATACCATTAAAATGATCCCCTTCGAGTCCCGTCGATCCTACCTGCCTCTGACATCCTCTGTGGGTTCACTTCCCGAAATCAGCGTGGTTAACCGAGGCAAAGGACAACGGAGAGGTACCTAACCTGCCTGTGATCGATCTAACACACCGCTACCGACCGCAGGAACACTATGCTAATGATAATCCTCGGAATTCAAGCAACCAGGATCTTCATTCGACCGAGCACTACGGGGATCTCCTGACGGCGCTTGTCTCTGCGTCTGGACCCACTACCCTGGCAACACCGAATGGGCCTTCCCTGTGCTGTCGCAGCCTTCTCTGACCCCAAGCCAAGAGCTCCACTCGTCAAGCTCCAAACCAGCGTCGAACTCAAACTAAGCACGCTTCCCTCCGGCTCCAGAATGCCCTGCTCCTCCCCGGAATCCGCAATCCCGTCCTTATGACTCCGTTAATCTCGCACTTACTCTTTGGAGAACACCCCACCCCAACGTTACGGACATCTGAGTCCGCTTGACGCTGGGAGGAAGGTCCCGGAGCGGACGCTTGGAGGGCGGCGTGTGATCGGGCGTGCAAGCGAGAAAGTCCACGGCCGGTGCGGGCGCCGTGAGCTTGATTCAGTTTATGATCGCCGTCCCCTTCGCACGACGCTCTATTCGTTCTAGCTGGTCGTCGGCATGCAATCGGCACGCAGGGTTGCAGTCTGTTTCACGAGGGTGTCCTGTTCAGCACGCGCCGGCTTCCGCCCCTGCATTCCACTTTGATTGTAAGATTCTCAACCCTGGAGAGGAACATTTCGGCTTTTGCCGCAAGTTGCGCTTCGTATCGCTATTTAATTAGCTCTGATACTTGCTGACCAGAGGCAACGAGGAGAATGTCCGCGTCGTAGATGCGTATTCACTGAGCCAGGCATCGACTCGTATTTTCGACGGAAAGCGCATTTACCGGGGCTAAGATACGCACCCGACTCTGTCGTCCTCCCGCCCGCAGTCACGAAGGTCTCGCTGCACTGCCGCGTTCAACGGCTCCGGATCTCCCCGTCCATCGCAACCCCACATATGATAGGTGTCCCCTGACTTACGGAATCCCGCGGAAAATTCAATTCGGCGAGTCATTATTTATCATTTTGCAGTGCTTTGCCAACGTTTGACTCTCATGGAGGCTGCCGCTCATTCCCAGTCACAACGGGTAAAATCATCCTGTGCCTCTGTCGCTCTTTCCTTCCGGATCTGAGAGCGTCACAGGACTCCGCGGCGGCTGATCTGGTAATTAAGTTGTCTTCGTCATACCTCGTCCTTTACGCAGTGTTTGCCGCTAGAAGCTCAAGCTTACCGACAACTTAATCTCTCAGCTAATGAATCGATGACCTTGGGCGATTCGTTGGTTGGTTCGTGTTCAGATTATTATCATGGCGGTGTTGATTGATTGTTTCCGGCACCGTACAGCGCACAGTATCCACGGCGGGAACATTCAATCCTCGAGTCAATCCGTTTCTTTGTTGGACGTGCTTCCATTTCTCGAGCCCTAAAAAGGAAAGCTGTACATCTGGCAGCGCGGCCTGACAACTTACGGGACACGCAATCCGCTATCCGCGGAAGGTGCGATTATCCACGCTTTCTCTCCCTCTTCTCACCTTACGCGCTCTTTACCTTTTGAACGCAGCTTCATTAGGCTAGGACAAGACTTTCCTCGAAGTTGGGACCGGATTCTCGAACAAATTGTACGTGATTGCTTAACTTTGACACGAAATTTCTGGCCCGAAGGCCGCGTATTTGGCGAGTTGCCGGCCCTTCTTCGTGAGGGCGATTATCTTTATCGCGTGAATATCCGGCTTGCGCGGTACTCCGCGCTGCTGCGGGGCGTTGGCGTTGTGGTGGGCGTTCTCAAAAGCATGACGTTTCGCATTCGACGCACGATGTCGAGCCAAAACTCAGCCCATCTTGCGCTTTGGCTTTTTCATTCTGCCCCGGAGTGTTCTTGCCTGTGCAGGCTTGAGCGTATAAAGAGACGTTCTTCTGCCAGCCGTCAGGGCGTCCCTGTCCCTCGCTCGTCCTCCTTCCTTCTGTTCTTACTACTTCGCATCCGCGTCCACCATCATTGACAGTCAGCCTGTCTCACCCACAGATAATCCCGATGGCTGCTTTGGAGAAGGGCGATGATGAGATGTCGTGGCAGCATTGTGGGACGGAGGATTTTCGACATTCGCTCGAGGGCAAGGCGACGACGACCCAGAGCCACCTTGCGAGCTCATCGTACCACCTCAACCACACGCCGCAGTTCCCGGAGGGATGTACCAAGGGGTACCTCACGATTTTCGGCGCCTTCGTGGCGCTGTTCTGCACATTTGGGCAGATGAACGCCTTCGGGACATTCCAGGAGTACTACGCCGAGCACCAGCTGAGCCATCTAAACCCATCGACCATTGCGTGGATTGGGTCCTTGCAGCTCTGGGTCTTCTTCTTCTCGGTACGTCACGAACCCACTCGATGAGTTTTGGGGTCTCAATCTGCGCAGGGTGGCCTAATTGGAAAGCTCTTCGATACGTATGGGCCGCGATGGATCATGATCTTCGGGTCGATTCTCTATGTTTTCAGCATTATGATGACGAGCATCTCGACACAATATTATCAGTATCTCCTTGCCCATGGAATTTTATTCGGTCTTGGGGTCGGCATGCTGTACGCACTCGTTCCATTTTTCACCCTTCGGTAACCAACCTTTGGCCAGATTTTATCCGTCTTTGTCCAGCGTATCAACCTATTTCTGCAAATATCGAGCCACGGCGCTAGGCGTTGTCGCATCTGGATCTAGCTTCGGTGTGTGTTCTTGCCCTATTCCCCGATAATAACGCTGAAACATCCACTAGGCGGTGTCATGTACCCAGTCATGCTGCAGCGACTTTTCCAACTCGTTGGATTCGGGTGGGGCGTCCGGATCTCGGGGCTGCTGAGCGGCGTTTTGTGTTGTATCGCGATCGCGACGGTGACGCGATATGCCCCGCCCAAGCAACGAGGCGCGACTTGCAAGCTTTCGGAGACGTTGAGGGACTCTCGTTTCGTGCTATTGGCTGCTGGTAGCTGCTTGGTCGCCCTTGGTGCGTGTCTAGTCTCTATTCGACAACTTTTCACTCAATTTCATTAATACCTAGGGCTGTTCATCCCATTCTTCTTCATCGTCGACTACGCACACGACCTCGCGATTCCAGCGCGTATGACATTCATTGTCCTCGCTGTGATGAACGCTGGCGGCGTGATTGGGCGCATTGCTCCAGCATATCTCTCCGATCATATCGGCCGCTTCAACCTCCTCGCCCCCGCAGCATTCCTCTCCGGGCTCCTCTGCGTACTATTCTGGATTTTCGCGCGCTCGCTAGTCCCGCTAATGCTCTTCGCTGCCGCCTACGGCTTCACTTCTGGCGCGTTTATTTCCGTCATCACGCCATGTGTCGCGCAGATATCGGACATCCGGCAGATCGGCAGTCGGATTGGGATTCTCTATAGTATCATTTCGTTCCCGTGAGTGCGCTATTTTCCCTGCGCGCGCAGACTCTAAACGGCGCATAGTTCCCTTGTAGGCGGGCCCGCGGCTGGTGCGCTTCTTGAGGCTGGGAAGGGCAACTACACGGGCATGATCTTATTCGCGGGCCTGACGGTTATCGCTGGGTCCTTCCTCATCCTTTTCGCGAAGCTCAAGATCGATCCACGGTTCTTTGCGAGGGTCTAATGCGGCATTCGTGCGGCCCCCTTAATTATTGGCTCGCAGGTCGGACTACTCAGTTCGAACACATTGTCGTTTTTAGCCGTTCGGGCGAGGCCTCAGGATGATGAAATATCCTCAGTCGTTGCTCTGAGGCGGACATAACGTCTACGATGGTGGATCTCAGGAACGCGACAGAATCCTGATCGAGGCGCTTCTTACTCCCGTGGTAGGTAGGTAGGTAGGTAGGTAGAATTACACGGCACGGTCCCACTCAGGAACGCCGGTTCCAGGAATTATCCCGATGTACACGCACTAAGTAGCTACATCATCTTCCCTGGGCCTCTCTGTATCTCGTTAGCCGAGCTCCCGGTCGCAGCTGTCCATCGTGACGTTCAAACTCGCCGGCGTAGAGCTAAAAAAACACAAAAAAAACAAAAAATAAGTTAGCACAGCAACACAGGCTATCCTCACTCAAGCATCTAAATTGAACACGGGAACAGCATAGAATTCCGCCAAGACGTCAAAAGCAGCACCAGACTTAGAGATTGAGAAGGGCTCTGACCGGCAACATGGAGGTAATAGCCTCGCAATGTTTTCTGAGCATCACCTATCACAAAAAAGTCACTTAGTCTGGTCGTTTGAACTCGTGGATTCACGACAGCCATGCAGCACATAGAGCTTGTTGAACAAGTCCAATTCACCCGTTGGCCATTCCTTTCTGCATCTGTCTTGCATAATCCTAAACATCTTTAGCACAAGGCCGATGTGTAGGGATCAGCTCCAGGCAGTGGAATGGCCATCTCGATGCAGCGCTGGTTGAATCTTGGCCAATGTGCTTTGCCCTTGCCAGAAATTCATTTGGATAAATGAAAATGGTGCAGACAGAGGTAGGCCAAGAATATTGCCAGATGGCTGAAATCGAGCAAGAGGTGACAGACCCGCAGAGGCAGTATCCCAGTCTCTGTGAATATAGGTGTCATTGAACATGGGTGGAGATTGAGATGAAAGTGCCATGAACTGAAATGCCTGATGTGCATGCAGGTCTTCAAATTCACTGTCCAGCAAGATGTTACCTCCACGGACCAAGTGAAAATGGACACAAGCTATGTACGCAGTTCGATTCTTTGAAGGTTAATTTTTCAATCATCTCTATTGCCATTGTGTTCACAAAAATAGGTAGTGCGTGCTTCGGCTGTATAGTGCTTTGAGAACATGTTTTGGTGTTTGTTGCCTGACTTGATGCCGACATAATTTCTCGTTCGTCTCCACGGCAATCTGTATGTTCCAAGACTGGGAACGGGCAGCGGCGCAAGTCAAACCAATGATCAAAATGATTGAAACAAATTTGACAAGGGTAAATGTGCCAGTGTTCCAGTCTGGGAAGCTTACATTGAGAGCACAGATCTAGAAATGACGATGAGATAGATCATCGGCTGGAACAAGCCATGAGATTCTGAGTTCGACATTAATAATGATTTATCAGAGACGAAAGTCCACAATTGCAGTTTCTCCGATTGACATGCCGTGTAAGCTTGGAGGAGCATATGCACATCATTCCAACACTTCGAAATCTCTTTTAGAAAATTTCCGGTAGGACGGACGACTGATGGATGCTTTTTCCCGGTGCATCACACTTCATCAGTCAAGCACAATGACGAGAAAGTGGCGGTGTATTGCTGATTAATCATCACAAAGTGGACAGCGTATCGGAATGGGTGGACTGGCAACGACGGCGAGCACCACGTTGTGCAGGTACAAGCAAATTTATGCTAGACAGATACATATCCGTACAACACACTGCGAAGTAGAATGAGGTAAACAGGGTCAAAATGAGCTGGATGCTCGACCACCGAGGTGGATGTAGTTTTTTCAAAATTTTCTCGTCCAGAGCAGCATCTGCCAGATGGGAAGGGCTCGTGTAGGTGGCTCTGAGGACTACTGTGGCACTTTGGCAGACAGAGTGGGCTCAGAGGGCCTAACGGCAGACTTCGAAATCGGAGATGATGATGGTAGGAGACCAGTTTGGGGATCTCTCATCGAACTGCTTCGTTTACTTCCTGCATCAGGGGTCACCATGCGTGTGGACCATTACCGAGCACTGTAATGTAATTTTTGGCGAAAGCAGTCTAAACAGGACGAACAGCGATGTAAATGTTATACGAAGAGAGTAATTTAGGGGAACTTGTAATTTTATTCGAGCTTTGAAGCCTTTTTTCTTCCACAAAATCTGTTTGAGATGCCAAACTGCCAACGAAATTCAAATATTAATCCCGCCATATAGATTCAGACCCCCCAAAATTCCGCCTTTGATGCCCCCTTGTTCGCAAGTGCGACATCAGTGACGTGACCGCCGTGACATTCTGACATTGCCGCCTCTCCGTTTGCAATCATCTCGGATACCCAATCGCGTCTCATCCTATTATTTTCGCGGAACTGTAGCTCTCTGTTATACCACAATCCACCCATGGTTCTCCATACGTTGGGTATGCCGGTCACCCGCCGTACGATACAGAATTCCTGACGACTGGGACGAGCAGTATAATGTCCCTCACACCCGTTGTTTCGACAATGTCTACGAACTCAACCAGCCCACAACCGTGGGTGCATTCGTCTCGCCAAGGATATTGTTGTATTCACTCGATCTTCCAGTGCCATCGCCGCTCAATTGGCTGAAATCAACCAGGGAATCGCGTGGCATTACTCCCAGATATCCATCTTGAAAGCGAAGGCAAACGCTCTCAATTCCATCTCCGCCCTTCCCAACGAAATCATCTCCAAAATCTTTGTTGACTTTGCTTTCCTTTCTGGGCCACCATTCGATTTAAAGTGGACGAAAGTGATGCTTGTGTGTCGTCGGTGGCACGCCATCGCGCTCGCCGAACAGCAGCTGTGGGGTTTTATCCAGGACTCCTACTCCGATAATTGGAAACGTATCAGAACCCAGCTAAAGAGGTCTGGTGCTGCGCCTCTGACCGTCAAGATCATGGCTGGAGATTCTGGGATGTACAGCAGTACTTTGCTCCGGCACGCAGAACGTCTCCGCGAGCTCCGTCTCACCGGATCAGGCATCCATGTCCTGGGATTCATGCATTCCCTGGCTCACCGCAGCTTGCCGCTGCTTCGAGAAGTGAAGTTTGATCCGAGTTACAAATTGGAGGACGTCCCCGGCAGAGGTGCCGCGCTCATTTCCGGATGCCCTATTCGACGGGCGAGCGCCACGCCTGACGGAATTGGACCTGACTCAGATCCCCGTTAACTGGAGCCTACTCCGCGGGCTCACTCGCCTCTCCCTCGTCAAGGCGCCGGACACCTACCAGCCGGACACCTTCACCAAGGTTCTTTCCCTCCTGGAAAGCTCGCCCACCCTCACGTACCTTAAGCTTGCGCGGCTGATTTCATCCAACGCTCTCGAACAGTTGCACCCACCCGCGTCGCTCCCTGTCCTTGAATCCATCTGGATCCAGGACGACGTCGAGCTCTGCACGGCGCTCCTGCGACACATCAAGATCCCCCCCACCGCTCGCATATGTGTTTATGGACTGGGAATCGAGACCGGCGCCGACATTGCGCCTTTCCTCGTCCCCGTCCGCGCCCACGTTCGCGCGCCGGGCGCCCCGACGCTACGCTGCGTGCAGCTTAACGCTGGCGAGTCGAACTTCATGGTCAGCAGTTTTACAGTCACGACCGCCCCGAACGTGCTCGAGTACGACAGTGGCCACTTCATTGTCAATACCCACCCCCGCGAACGAACACGCGCTGCGCGGGATCATGACCAAGGTCCTCAAAGCGCTGCCTTGCGCTACGATAACGCACCTCGACTGCCGCAGCGCGACACACCTCACCGTTCCGTCGTGGAAGACCGCCATCGCGCTCCTCCCCGCGCTGGAGATGATGTACACGTTTGTGAACGTCGGGGCGACGCGGCTCTTTACCGCGCTCGTTGAGCTGACGGAGAAACCCTCGGAAGGCGGTGTATCCGCTCCTGCGGCACATTCACCTCTACGCGTTCATCTGGGGCGACGACGATACAGACACCGTCACGCCCGTTCTTGACGCCTTGCGACTCCTGCTTACTACGCGCCAGGCGCGCGGGACGCCGCTCCCGATCCTCGAAATTACTGACCAGGGCGCGTCGTTGAATCTGCCCGAAGCCGAATGGGAGGCGTTGTTCGAGCAGGTTGAGAAGTTCATTCGGGACGGGAACGTTTATGATCCGCCGGCGCTTCGAAGGGAGTACGAGGAGTTTCGCCGCCAGTGGCAGGAGGACCACCCCGACGAGCCCTGGTGAATCAAATATTGAAGATCTCGAATGCTCGTATGTATTCAATAACTTCATCCTCTGTCTTCTGTATCATCCCTGTCCTTGCTTGTATGCACGCCGAAGAGGTTAATCGACCACCGCAAAGTTAACGTCACGCAAGTTGTGCTGTTCAATCCCGGGTTTTTCACGGTTGGTTCGGGGTGAAAAATCTCGCCGATATCATTTCTGTTCCAACGAAATTTAGTTCAGCATGGAAGCGAGTAGAAACTAAATTAGCTACGCGTTTGGGGACGTGTCTCTACCCCTCTGCAGCAGATGATCATTGTATTTGTCGACGCTGATCCATTTGAGCGCGTTCGACGCGTTGTAATTCGGGTCCCGAGCGAATTCAGGAGGAAGACCTGTAAGAATCCATCACTGCTTCGGACACATCATTTCAGTGAATACAAGCGATGTACGAAGCCATCGCTTATAGTCCTCCACGTCCTCGTCTGTGCATTGATGAAGGAGAGCCAGCATGATCTGTTTTCGCTCCATCGTGCGGGGTGGAAGGGGCGGGAAGAAAGAGGTGGATGGCGGCAAAAAGATTCCAATGTGACTGATCCAGTACCAGTCACCACTACCTTGCCACTGCCGGCATAAATCAGAATAGCTGTTCGGCTATTAGGTGTTTACCCGTCAAATAAGTAGGTGTTCGCTTGGCCGATAGGCATTCACTGGAGAAATGGCTGTTCGCATGCAAAGTAGGCATTCACCAATGCCTAATTATATACTGGGAAGTTCGAGGGCACGTACATTGATAATTTGTAATATTGTACACTTTGCCAGCTGTAATGCATTGATTTGCGTTGTTGTACCTTCTGGCAACTTTACGCATCCGCAAAGATAATCCCACTGATCGGAATCCGCCTCCCTTACCCGTCCAACCTACTGAAAATTGCTTGCTCTGAAATTCAGACCGACGGCATTCAGTGCTCCGTGCAGCGGCATTGGCGGCATTGCAAGACGATCGGGCTGCCGATTTGCCGGGTGCCTATCCGTTTGAGCTCCGCCACTCCGCACTCGGATCTATTTGCCGAAAGTTACTTCAAAACTTCTCAGCCGAATCTCTGGGTCGCCTGAATCTCGGGATGCGTTGAGATCGGCCATTCTTTTTTGGAATACCGCACAAATCATTGCCGAGTTCACAGACGGAGGGATAGCTCGGGTATGGTGTGTGGTCGGTTAATAAATAGCGAGCCCGAGTGACTACCAGCTTCATTTAACTTGTCCTCGCTAAAGCTAAGAGTACCGAAAACACCCTTCCTCTAGTCCTAGACAGCAATCAATGATTTCATTTGTCTCCAAGCAAGGAAGGAAGAGCGAAAATAGCACGAATCTGCCAGTGGAACATGGCTCCTGTCAAACAGAGACCACAGATAGCCTGAGCCGCCGGACAGCGCGCGGCCTCTCAGCAGTCAATTTCAACCTTTCCAGCTAACTGCAAAACCCTAGAGCGTTCTCAAAATTTCTTCGCCGGCTCCACCTGCCAATTAATCACCTTCTATGGTAGTCTCCACTTTTCACAGCTTTCCGGCGCAGGCTGAGGCCAAGCGACGTCAGGTGGAGCCTGCGAGGAATTTTTGAAACCGCTCTAGGGTTTTGCAGTTAGCTGTCAAACCGAACATCGCAAACCAAACTTTGCTGCTATCACAAGTTCAGATAGGCGGAGCCATCCATTCCGTTGGAATTATTCAATAACTTAATAACTCAAGTAACAAGGCCGGTCAAGAGAGGGGTTGTCTATTATTGACCACGGGTCCGAAGGGACGCAGGTCTTGGCGTCTGGAGCAGGGAAGTATTCCGTGAATTCCGTTATATGTCTCACTATATGAAGATCGCAACCGAACAGGCTGCACCCCGTTTTTTTTTTTGGCCTCCTTTCTGCCTCGCAGGGTTTCTGAGCGCCGCCGCACCCCTCGAAGTTGTTGAAAATTGGAATGTGAAACACCAAAGCGGCATACTCCGAGCACGGCTGTTATAATAAAAGGTTGCTCGTTGCTCGTCTCTAGCCACGTCTGATACTTAATCTGCCGGTGTACAAAAATGGGAGCATACGACGATCGATTCGGGTATGAAATCTCGTCCTGTTCTTTCTGCCTGTTCTAATCGTTTTGGTCACCCAGTTCAATCCTGATTGGCTCATGGTTATCGTCGATGCTATACGCTTTGGTCGTCACCCAGGCATACCAATACTTCAGACTCTTCCCCACGGACGCGATGTATCGCAAAGGTCTTGTTCTGAGCACTTTGTTCTTCTGCACGGTAAGCCCTCGTCGCGGACTACGCGAACGTATACATGGTATGTCCTCTGAACAATCAGGGCCTTTTTTGAAAAAATATTCTTGCAGCCCACAGTCACCTTTTGGGGTAGGTTGCCATTCACTTACAGAGTTAAAAGCTAAACAGTACGTCGCACAGGGAATGCTGAGAAAGTGAACATTCAGGTAGGCTTACCTCCCCTTCTCTCCCCTTCTTCATTGAAACATTATTTATTGAACTGCCGCAGTATTGGCCGGTTCCACTGTTTGTGACAACGAGCACGTTCGTCGGGGTTCTCGTCAATAGCTTTCTGATCCATCGCTTCTACTCATTGTGAGATGGTCGATTGTAAGCCGACCAGGATGATCTCTAAATTTCTACAGATCGAAAAACCTTTGTACTTCCATCTTTCTGAGCCTCCTCATGATTCTGGGGGTAAGTCGTTGTGCACCGACACTTAGAAAAAAAAAACGTAAACCCTCTCTTGATAGTTTGCAGGGTCTTTCATGGTCGCCATTACACTCCAGCAATTCAGCCTCTATACTTCGGTGAGTGCTGCGCGCACGCTCAACTTGAAAACTATGCTGAACTTTCTTAACTCCAGCGAGATAAAGCGAAGACGGCAGCACTTGTATGGACGGTTTTCAACGGCGCTGACCGATATTGGTATTGCGGGTGCTCTAATTTGGCAACTACTTTCGATGAAGAGCTCGTTCAAAGAAACGCAGTCGTAAGTCGAAACACTCTCATAGAAGAGCTCAACACTGCAACATGCGTTACTCCCAGTCGCATCAGACGACTGATCATTCAGACCGTTCAAAACCGGTTGCACCACCAGCGTTGTCTCAATCATCACTCTCGTTTCATACCTGATCAAGAACGACAGCAATAGTGATTCCCCCAATCTTCAAAAGGCTATACCACGCTAACAAACCCGCAGTACCGACAGCGTGCAACTTCGTCATCGCCCCCCTCTATGCCCTGACTCTACTTTCAAAACTTCAACCTCCGGCAGCGCGCCGACCCTGTCAGTGGGTCTGGACGCTCCACATCCGAGGGGAATACGGTCCGGATGGATGGTATCCGTAAGCCGTCCACTTGTCTACCCCGCCGTAATCATTTCTCACTGGTTGCATCCGCCGTAGATGTCCACCGTACTGCTGTCGTGACAGTGGATGCCCAATCAAACTGGCACAGAAGTGAGTGAGAGCATCGCCTCCCGAACCCCACATCTACTAACTATTTTCCTTCTAAGCATCAACAATACCATAATTCGAGCAAGGACACGAAGGTCCCCGATTTTGACTTGATGCACGGTGTTTCGTGAATTAATAATTCAATTATACTATGTATCCCTCTCAGATAGATTTTCCGTCTTTGTAGCTCCACGGCTCTGGCAAATCGGATTGTCTTTTCTGATTCGAACGTGTTGAACATGGGTGACGAAAACTTGACGTCTTTCTTACACGATATCATGGGGTTAAGAAATCTACACAAGCAAAAACATACATCCAGGTAACGAAAACCACACGACAGCTCGAGGCGGCAGGGCAGGCACGGCAGACCAAGGGAAATGGTGCATGACAAAATGATTGGATTGTTCAAGACGGGGGGCTGGGACACAGTCAGTCCAGGTCGCGGGCAATTGTGAATAAAAGCTTACACAGGCGGGACGGAGGTCTGGGGACCTAGAGCGAGGCAGATCTCAGGACACTATGCGCAACCAGGGAAGAAGAAAAGTCTCACCAGGGTCCGCCGTGAGGGTAGGGAACGGTGCGGTCGCGCACTAGGATCAGAGTATTAGATAGGATATTGGGCCAACCTTGAAATTCAATTCGACAGACGAGACTCACAGCCTGCTCGATATCGGCCATGGATTTACCGGCCGGGAGGTGAGCCTTGCCAGTGACGGGTTTCGGGACGGGGATGACGTCCGAACAGTCGACCATGTTCGCGGTGTTCTGCCCGATCACCGCCAGCTTGGCCATCGCAGCCCGGAATTCGCTCTGCATCTTCGCCTGGTTGTCTGGAGACATATTTTTTAGTCTGCTGGGATCTGGAGAATAAACGAAGACCGACTCACTGACGAAGGACTGCCAGATGCAGGAGGTGCGGTCGTCTGATCAACAAGTAATTATAAGAAACGGATGAGGAGACTGAGGAATACGGACCGCGTGCGAGCTGCAATATACAACGCGTGAATCAATATGTCTTTGAGAGGAAAACTATATATGACATACAGTTGCATCAGTGTTGAGACGGATTATAACAAAATCTGAAAATGCGCGGAAGGCGCAATAACCTCAGTCTCCCGCTATGTGGGATCAAAGACTATATATTAAATACCTGAAAATGCGCGGAAGGCGCAATAACTACAAAATGAGTAAATAGAAGTAATATAAATAAGTATTGGACTCACCCTCAGTCTCCCGCTATGTGGGATCAAAGACTGAGGATGAAGAACAAGCATGTGTGCTTATATGTAGCTACATTGTACCATGTGACAATGAACTAACATTGGAATGATTGTTATCAAGGGCCGAAGGTCCGGGGCGGACCATAGATTAATATCAACTTCTGACACCCCCACTCGACCCAGGCCGTAGTCCCATTGATAGACAAAATTTGGAGTGCTTGTCATGAGGCAGTGCCTTTGTAAAAATGTCTGCCACCATATCCTCTGTCGGATACCAGAGTACAACACATTCGCCTTTTCGAACCAGGTCATCTCGCACAAAGTGATATTTGCGCTGTATATGTTGAGTTCTAGCACGATATTGTGGATCTTGAGACAAGATGATTGCAGCACGGTTATCGCAGCGCAACTCGGTTGGATTCTTTTGTTGCTGTCCAAGTTCTTCAAAGAAGGATCGCAACCATGCTAAGTGCTGTCCAGCATTTGCAAGTCCAATGTACTCGCTTCTTCCGTTGATGACAGAGCAACCATGGATTGTCTGCGACTTGACCAGCCAATAGCTCCATGACTCACAATGAAGACATAACCTGAAGTTGAGCGAGATGTATCTCTGTCCCCATTCCAGTCTGCATCACTGTAACCATAGAAGTTCATGTCAATGCTTAGATCAGCTCCATCATAGTGCAGTGCCCAGTCTCGTGTGCCTTTGAGGTAACGAAGGAGTCGCTTTGCAGCAGCCCAGTGGCTACTCTTTGGGTTTGCACTGAAGCGACCAAGCATTCCCACAGCATAGGCAAGATCTGGTCGAGTTCCCAGCATTGCATACATGGCAGATCCAATAACACTTTGGTATGGAACAATTGGTCCTCCTTCAGCAATGGCCATATGGTGAATGGTCTCATTGTTATCAGGATCATCAACTGCAAGGTGAATGCCTGTGGCCATTGGAGTGAATACTGGTTTGCAGTCAGTCATACCATAGCGATCAAGGACTTTGTCAATGTATTGACGTTGACTCAATGCAATTGTCCGCTTTTTGCGATTGCGAATGATTTCAATTCCAAGTAGATATTTAGCTGGGCCCAGGTCTCGCATTTTGAAGCTGGAGGAAAGCAGGTCTTTGACTTTGTGAGAGAACTCCTTTGAAGTGGCGGCAATGAGAAGATCATCAACATAAACGACCACAAAACATGTCTGTTTCCCATCTTTGTAGACATAGAGACAGGTCTCTGAGTTTAGTCGATGGAAGCCAAGCTTCAGAAGTTTTGAATCCAAAGTTCGGTTCCAAGTTCTCCCTGCCTGCTTAAGACCATATAATGATCGCTTCAATCGCCAGCAATGGCTATCTGGAATATCTACACAGGATGGAGGTGTCATATAGATTTCCTCCTGAAGTTCTCCATTGAGATAAGCTGTGGAGACATCCATTTGGTCGAGCTCTAGGTTGTGTTTTGCAGCAAGAGCACAAATGATGCGAACAGACTCCAAATTTGCAGTGGGAGCAAAAACCTCCTTGTAGTCAATGCCCTCTTTCTGTGTATCGCCTCTGGCAACAATGCGGACTTTGAATCGTGCTGGCTGACCATTTTCATCCCGTTTGACTTTTGGCACAATCTTGGACTTGATTGGCTTCACACCTTCAGGAATTGGAACAACATCGTAAACATCATTCTCTTGGAAGGCAGCAATTTCCTCATTGAGTCCAGCAGTCCACTCATCAGCATTAGGGCTGTTCATGGCATCCTGCCAGCTGGTTGGATCAAGAGGATCTTGTGCAGCAAAAACTTCTGCAATAACATCATCAAGACTTGCAAGAAGGACTGCTGCAGGTATATCAGCACTTTCATTGATGGAGTCAGGTTCTGCTGTAGGCGATGAAGGAGATGTTTCATATGCATCTTTACATGCTGCAATTTCTGCTGCACGCTGAGCCTTGGTTTGACTCTGTTGCCCTTCTGCAATGTGCTCATATGCAGCATTTGGATGTTTGGCAGGTGCACGCTGGCGAGCTGATTTCCGGGAGGGTTGAGATCTAACACCAGCAACTTTTCGCAGTGGTGGATTTCCCCTCTCAGAAGGGTGTCCAATGGATGGACTATCATCTGGTGAGGAAGGGGGATCAGCCTGAGGCATACTGTCCCCTGATGGAGCCACAGAGATTTGAGGCCCCCCCACTGAACCTGGCATAGGTTGTGTGAGAGTGTCCTCGTCATCATCATCATCATAATATGGTGTATCTCTGGGCAGTAGACTCTGAGAAAGCTTCTCATATTCCTTTCGAGAAGTAGCCACTGGCTCTAGTGGAGGTTGCACTGCATTGGATGGTTCATCATCATCAAACCTGACATGTCTCGAGGTTATAATTGAACCATATGTTCCATCTTTGTTAATGATAAGCAGATCATATGCTTTGCTGCCTTCATGATATCCAACAAAGACACAGCGCTCTGCTTTATCTCCAAACTTCTGTTTGTGGCGCTTCTCTTTTGGAATGAGAGGATAAGCTCGACATCCGAAACGGTGCATATGGTGAACATTCACTGGTCGATCAAACATTTTCTCATGTGGAATGCGAAAATTCTGAGCAGAGGTAGGAGTGCGATTTATAGTATATGCAGCTGCACGCAAGGCTAAGTTCCAGAATTTTCGAGGCAACCGAGAATCAATAAGCATTGTTGTTGCCCGTGAGACCAGGGTCTGATTCATACGCTCAGCAACACCATCCTGTTCTGGTGTGTATGGTGCAGTTATTTCATGTATGATACCAAGTCTCCTGAATTCTGCCTCCATCTGCTGAGATGTGAATTCACCTCCTCCGTCTGTACGGAAAAATCGAGTCCAGCCTGCACAGAACTCCCAATTTGCAATATGCGCACGGAAGAATTTTTCAACGTGCTGTCGCCATTCTCTCAGGAGTCCATAGATCTCAGACTTCTTTTTGGCAAATAAAACCCAGACATGAGATCCCCAATGATCGACCAACACAGCCCAGTAGCGAAATCCACCAGGTGCTGCTGGTGTTACAGGTCCCCCAACGTCAGATGAGACAATGTCAAGAGGACCACGAGCTTTAGTCTGGCTTTTGGAAAATGGTAGTTTCTTCATTTCCCTAACACACAAGCTTCACAGAATTTTGGTTGCCCAGTTAAGGAGGTGATCTCACCAAGCCTACCCTTGCTTACAGAGTTCTGAAGTAACTGGTAATTTGTATGTCCAGAAATTCTGTGAAGATGGTTGATATCCATGGCAAACAGAGCATGTGGATCTTCGCTCAGTGGAGTGCAAGTAATATGATAAAGACCTTTTTGTTGTTTTGCCTCTACCATTCGCTTTCCATGAGAATCACGAACAATGCATTCATCTCCCTCAAAAATGCACCTGTATCCAGCTTTGGCTAATTGCTGAACAGATACAAGAGTGATACCAAAAGAGGGAACATGCAAAGCACGCTTCAATGAGAGTTTTGTCATTCCACACTTTGTTTTGCAAGATAACCAAATAGTTCCAATACCTATAGCATCACAGAATGTGTCATTGCCCAAGCGAACTTTTCTGGGAGGATTAAGAACTTGGTAAGTCCCTGTCTCAAACCAATCAATGTTCGGGGTCATCACTCGGGATGCTCCAGAGTCGAGTACAATGACCCATTTTGAGTCAGTTGAGGCACTCGAAATATAGGCAGACATGGCAGCATAGGATTTCTGAGAAACAACAGGTACAGCATAATTACTATGATCCTCCTCTTCAGATTCAGAGTCAGTGGCTGCTGAGGCATTTGCCTGAGCACCGCGTTTCCTGCCCTGCTTCCTGGATTTGGATTTATTTCCCTTCTTTTCATCCTGCACCAAAGCTTTCACTCGATGGCACTCATTTGTTGTGTGTGATTTATTTTCGCCATGAATGACACAGAACTTGTGGTCACCACTGGTAGATGAGGCAGATGGCTTGGCCTTGTGTGAGCTCTGTGATTTTGCAGCTAAGGCAGATTCATCCTCTTTTGCATCGGGTCGCTTCCCAATGGTAAGCAGACGAGCACGGACTTTGTCCCAAGTCATTCCAGTCCCAAGAGAGGAAACTATATTCCCTCTGATTCCGGTCCAGTAGGTATCCTCAGGCAAAGTGCTAAGCAGAATGAGGGGTTGGAGGTCTGGAGAGAAGGGATATTTCAGCCGTGCAAGACGGTCAAAATGCCCTTTGATAGTGCCAATGTGGGTCTCGATCTTTGTGCGATCAATAAGCTCTGGCTCGCTCTCTATCACAAGTTTGGTGGTAAAGAGGCTTGCAAGAACACCCATAGCTGTATCAGCTCTGTTGTCCTCTTCGAAACGCCCACGTAGTTTAGCCCACAAAATGCCAGCATTTGATTCATCCACATATTCCATGCATAGTTCAGCTGAGAGAAATTTGTTGATGACTCCCAGAGCACGACTGTTACGCTCTGCTGGTGTGTCTTTGAAGGCTATACCAGGGGGAGGAGCAGCACCAGGGAGAGGAGTGTTGACAGCAGCAGCAGTGAGAGCATCAGCAGCAGTGGGAGCTTGAATAACTCTTTCCAGAAGAGTAAACACTCCCTCTCGGCGGAGCTCAGATTGAGCATTGACACGGAACATCGGCCAGTCCTCTGCACCCGAAAGCAATGGGGAAGCCGGAGTTGACATCTGTGAGAAGTCCGAGGTGGTACCGGCAGTGGGTCGTGTGATTGATGCGAGGCAGTGCTCGCAATGCTTCTAGCTATAATAAGCGAGCAATGAGTCTTGCTTGAAAGGTATGTTCAGAGCGATAGCGCTCGGGGCCCATAACCTAACAAAATCTGAAAATGCGCGGAAGGCGCAATAACCTCAGTCTCCCGCTATGTGGGATCAAAGACTATATATTAAATACCTGAAAATGCGCGGAAGGCGCAATAACTACAAAATGAGTAAATAGAAGTAATATAAATAAGTATTGGACTCACCCTCAGTCTCCCGCTATGTGGGATCAAAGACTGAGGATGAAGAACAAGCATGTGTGCTTATATGTAGCTACAATTGTACCATGTGACAATGAACTAACATTGGAATGATTGTTATCAAGGGCCGAAGGTCCGGGGCGGACCATAGATTAATATCAACTTCTGACAGATTATTCCCTCGAGGGGCGATTCAACCTGACCGGGGTTGCTGCCGTCGCTAATATGAACGAAAATGCAGTCAGCCAGCATCCTTTTCGAGGGGCAGAACAACAAACCCAGGGAACAGGACACCTCGGAGCTGCATTTCGATGAAAAGTCTGAGGGACTGTCAGTCGGTGAGGGTATAAAGTACTTGAGGACAAACTGAGTGTCGAAAATTTCTGTGATGAGATCTGTGAGCTGGGTGATGTGCGGGCTTTTATGCAAAAGGACGCACCTGGGGTAGAGTCGAAGGGTGTTCTGAATACGTGATAAGCATACATCGGTGGGAAGTGGACACTCAAGTTTACCCGGGGATCTGGAGATTATTCAGATGGCATGAAAGATCGAAGAAAAAGAAGCGCACCGTCGGGTCGACATGATCGGCGGCCGCGATTGTGTGGCTTGTGAGTGCAATTATTGGTTAGGATGGATACACTTTGAAACGAAGGAAAAGCATACGAGGCAAGCAAAGCCACCACCTAGGAACGGTTTCAGTATCAAAAAAACTCCTCATGCACGGAGACAGCTGACCTCTGCGGGGGAAAAGCCAACCTAGAATGAGGTGATAGTAAGACAAAGTTTACCCGAATGTTGGGGGAAGCTCACTTCAGCGAAACGCTCCAAGACGGAGGTAATTGTATCTGTGGATCAAATAAGATTGAGCGCCGCCGGGTCAAACATCAAGACCCACCAAAGGGCTCGGGGACCAAGCCGATCGGGGACGGGGCGGTGGCGGTTGGGCGACCAAGCAGGAACTGGAGACGTGGGGCACCGGGGCAGTTGCTCACACCGACAGCGCCAGCGAACTGGATACTACGAGAAAGATATCATGTCAGAACCAGGTGCAGAAAGAAGTTTAGGGCGCACAAGTCTCCAGCGGTGATGTTGTGACGGGCAATGAACGGCGTCTGAGCATCGACGATGTCGTCGATACCGTTGTTGGCGGGAAAACTGGTTTCCTACAAGAAATGTCAGCGACACACTAGTTTCTATGGAATGAGATTGCCTACCGGGTCATCGAAGGTGATGATCGATCCATCTGCGCCGCCTCCTCTGTGAAGTAGCTCAGCATACGAGAACTGTGTGTTCGATGAACAAACCCTGTAACGAGCGCAGTATGAGGATAAGAAGATAAAAACAAGTGGAGGGCAAATACCTTTAGTAGGCGAAAACCCAATAGCGTCATGGAACGTGAGCCGCAGAGACTCGTGGACCTTCGCGGTGAATCAGCCTCTGTGTTTCAGTTAGTGCGTCAACCAACCTCCTCGCCACACTCTCCTCCGTCGAAGAGGTTCTCCTGGATATCGTCGAGGATGGGGAAGAGCACGCAGCAGGCCGCGTTAGCGGTCGTCTGCCCGGTTGCGCAAGTGACGCGCTTGGTGACGGCACCTGGCAGATGTTGAGCGTTGAAATATACAACACAGTCGTGCGGTGCATAGCATACCGTTTGCAACACGGGCGACGGCGAGAGCTAGGAGAGCGGTGGACAGAGACTTGAAGGCCATTGCACTGACTCTGGGGGGAGGGGAGGGGCGGGCTAGCTCGCTGAATTGTATGGTTATTTTGCGACTCTCTTTATACTTGCAGTCGAACCCGAAAGAATGACTCACTCTCAGGCCAATGAGCGAATAGGGATTGAAAACTTCCAGCAGGCCATTGCCGGCGCCGGTACCTGTTGAGGGCACTGAAGCTATCGTATGCGATTGATAGTTGTGGTGAGAAGAAACTGAGACGAGAGAGCGGGACCAGGTGTGCGAAGAAGCAAATATATGTTTTGCATGAGAGGATGCCGGTAAGAAACTCTCGAGTGTCGTTCGTGAGAGCGGACCGACTTTGAGGTCTGAGAGGGGGGAAACGACAAGAAACCAGTGCGGATGTTCTTGGTAATAGTGACATTCAAGGTTTAAGCAGCTGATGGATTGAGGCTCTTGACGCTTGTCGTCTGCAAATGGGCAGCGAGCTTAAACAGAAAACTGGAGAGCGGTTCCGCTATGAACCGCCGGCGAAGGGCAAGTTGTTTACCGCTCCAGACCGGCATCGGATAGGCTTCATGCTGGGAGGAGGATAACCGTCTCCAGCAAGCGGAGACTACATGCAAAGGCCCGAGCAAAGCTTGAAGGTGGCTGTCGCACCCGAAATTAGAGCCTGAGACGATTGGTAGCGCTTCTGCGAATGCCAAGCTATCTCGTTGCCGCATGGAAGTCGTGCCGAGCGGTATTTATATCACACTGATGAGTCGGTCTACGTTGACTTTTGTTCCGTGCAGCGATAGGATAACCGGGCAAAGGATCTGCCTGAGCTCGTTTTTCGCTGTATTGGTCGAGCTTAATTGTGAGGATAGCACTGGAAAACGACTAGGTCATCCCGCAGCCCGAGAAAATCTTCACACGAGAAGCAGCGTGCCGGTACCGGACAACGTGGGTACACACGGCAGATATATTGGAGCCCAAGCAGACCCAGGGTGAAGGACCATCCATACAGCTCGAGGCAATTGAGGGAGATTAACGAGGTTGGCCACCAACGGGAAGAAAATGAGCCCAGAATTTCGGTCATCGTCCTGAGTGAGCGAGAAGATTGCTGGATTAGGAATTACCATATTTGGACCAAGGTCATCTCGCAGGACCATTGTGTCCTTCAGTGAATACAGAATTGATACTATGCGACAATACACTGTCTATATACAATAACCATAAAGAAAAAGCAAGACTCTAAGTACATCTTGAATTGTATATTAGCCAATCGTGTTAGAATCACTCCTCCGCCTCCTCACCCATCATCCCTGCAAGCGCATCGGTCCCCGCATCCGGGGGCGGCTCGAAGACAGCAAACGCTGCCTGCCCATTCCCTTTCGCTGATGAGCGCCACCCCGTCCCGCGATCCGCAAACACCTCCGCCGAGCGGTCGAGCAGCGCCTCGAGGTCCGCGTCGCTCAGGATGCCCTCGTCGCCCGCCTGCATCGTCGGGGGGAGCACATCGATCTGCTCGCCCTCGAGGCGCAGGAGGTCCGCCGCCATCTCTGCCATTGTCGCTCGCTTGCCTGTGGCGACATCTGCAGCAGGCATTTTGAATTTGCCTGGGAGATGGGTCAGCGAGAGTGCGACACGGCAGATAGAGAGGGAGGAGAGAAGGTCAAGCACGGGGGAGGGGTGGAGACCGACATCGGATTCAGAGGAAATAGGGACGAGAGGAGGGAAGGAGCAAGTGAGGAAAGGGCGAGGTAGGAAACAGTAGCACAACGGGAGACAAAGTCGATTGTATGCGGTAGTAGGGGAAATAACGCACCCTTCGCGATAACTAGCGCCTCGAGCTTCCGCTTCTCCGCTGCCCTCTGCATGATCTTCTCCTCGATTGTATGTGCACTCACGAGCCGGAAGATCAGCACCGGCTTCGTCTGCCCGATCCGGTGCGCGCGGTCCTGCGCCTGCGCGTCCATTTGTGGGTTCTGTGTGGCTTCGTCAGCGTTGCCGTGCCCACGCGTGAAGAGAGGGAGAGGAGGGGGAGGGAGGGGACGAGGGACATGGGGAGAGGGATAAGGCCGGAGAGCGAGCCAAGCGGAAGGGGGAGGAAGAAGATGGACGGGAGAGGAAAGAACGGGGATATGCAGAGAAGGCAAGGGCGGAGTCGCAGTCAAGCAGGAAGAGAACGAGAAGGGGACGACAAACACACCCAGTCCTGATCATAGAAGATCACCGTGTCCGCCGCCGTGAGATTAACACCTAGCCCACCACTACGCGTGCTGAGCAGAAAGAGCCGTGGCGCGTCGCGGGCGTCACCCGCGCTCTGGAACACATCCATCTGGTCGCGGCGCTCCAGCGGCGGCGTCGTCCCGTCGATGCGGCAGACATTCCAGCCTTTCATGTCGACCGCCCAGTCCTGCGGCCGTGGCGTTATTAGTTAGGAGCGAGGGACCGCAGCAGAGCAAGACACGCACCTCGATGATATCCAGCATGGTCGTAAACTGGCTGAAGAGCAGCACCTTGTGCCCGCGGCGGAAGAGCTCCCCCAGCAGTCGGTCGAGGAGCAGCATCTTCCCGCTCGCACCGAGCAGCTCCACCTCGCGCGCGGCGAGCAGCGCGGGGGTTGGTGGTGCGCGACCAAGCGACCAGCTGTCGTCGTCCGGGCGCGAAAAGAGGAAAGGGTGCGAGCACACCTTGCGCAGCTGCATCACCGTGTTCTGCAGCTTCATGTTATTGACGTGCTTCGCTGGGGTGGTATGTCTGCTCGCACGACGAGGATAAGGAAGGAGAAGCACTCACCCGCCCCCTTACGGGCAAACGCCTCCGCTGCACGCCGGCGCTCCTCTTCCTCCTCCTCCGCGTCTCTCTCCGCGTCCTTGCCCTTGCCCTCCCCCCTGCGTCTTCGCGCACGCAGCGTCATCCCCGCGTCCGCCGCCTTGGCTACCGGCGATGTGCTTGCCTTCGGTGTGCTCGTGGATGTGGACGATGCAGCACCTGCCCCGCCAGCGACCCACGCACGCACCCCGCCACTCAGCACGGCCTCGTACGCCTCCCGCTGGCGCGCGCTCAGTCTCGCGTAGAGGACGTAGCTCTTTTTGGGCGGGAGGAGAGGACCTGCAACAGGGAAGCCAGCATCAGTGTGAGCTCATCCAGTCGACAAGAATGAAAAGGAGGGGGAGAGGGCGCAGGGGCATATGGGTGAAGGAGGAGGGAAGGGAGCAGGAAGGGGAGATGAAGTAGATATGTTATCCAGGACGGAGAAATAGAAGCGGCGCGGGGTATCGTCGGGGCCACCACCGGCACCCGCAGCCACTTCTCGCTCATCCAGGATCGCATTCAATCGGGATGACCCTCCCGGCCATCACGGACGGGAAAAATCCGACAAAATGGAAGAATGTGCACGTAGCACAAAGGCCAAAACCAAGCATTTTCAGGAACACGTACCCAGCACATCGACCTTCATCCGTCTCAGCAAGAACGGCTGCAAAATCGCGTGCAGTGTGCCGACGAAGCGGCCCATGCGCGCGGAGGGGAGGAGCGCGGACATGCGGGGGAGGGAGAACCTGCGATGGGGTGAGCATGTACGTGGTGATGGAGGAGGGGGATGGGAGAGGAAGTGGAGGGGGGAACGGTAAGAGGGAAGGGCAGAGAAAAAGGATCTGGTAAGGGGAGGGCAGCGGGAGGGAGAGGAACGCAACGCACCACTCCTGGAACGCCTCGACGTCGCTGAAGATGTCCGGCAGTATAAAATTGAGCAGCGACCACAGCTCTGCGAGGTTGTTCTACGGGTGGTGAACATCAGCGTCCGAAGCCCCAGACAAAAAAAAAACAGAAGAAAACCCACATGCAACGGCGTCCCCGTCAGCACCATCCGCCCCCGCGCTACTGTAGCGCTTGATCTCGCGCACTAGCGCGCAGTTCATGTTCTTCAAACGGTGCCCCTCGTCGACGACGATGTAGCTGTGGAAGGAGGTGGGTTAGCGAGCGTATCGAATCCACTCGGCAGTAAGAACAGCAAGTAGGGGGAGGGAACGGCGAAAGCGAAAAGAACGTACGACCACGGAATCCCCCCAATCAACGTCCGGTCCTTGATAATAAGATCATACGTCGTAATCACCACCGGGAACGCAGCGAAATGGTCGTCGTGCTTTTTTTCGAGCGCCTTCCTTGCTCGTTGGGCTTTGGTGAGGGGTTTTTCGACCTTGGAGGTATCTGCAGGCGTTGAGCCTCTACGCTGGGTGGAGAGAAGGGAAAGCAGCTTACCCGCGTCGTTGTCTTCAGCGTCGGAGGCGGCATCCGCATCTTCGTCCTCGAGCTCGTCCTCCGACTCAGCGAGGCGCTTGCGCTTCGTCCCCGCCCCCACCCATGCTGCCACACCGCCTCCTCGCGCACCTCGACCCCGGCCTCTCCCACGCGCCGTCGACGCAGAAGCAGCAGCCACCGCAGTGGGCGCAGCATTCCGCGCACTCCTCCTCGCGGGGGACGCAGGCGGGGCCGGGACTGGGGGAGCGGAGGTCGAGGCAGCGGAGGCGGCACCTCGCCCCCGCCCGCGCCCCCGTCCCGGTCCGCGTGCGCTTCCTACAGGTGCTGTCAGTATTGGAAGACGAAGTTGAAGGGGTGAAGGTGGGCAGCCGTACCTCTGCCCGTCCCTTTCACGGGGGCCGGAGCGGGAGCGGGGGTGGAATCCTTGGGCGGTGGCCAATCCTCCGGCAGCGCGAGCGTCGTGCGCCGCATTTCGGCGCGCTCCGCGGGGGTGCCGTGGTACATCAGGACGGGAATCTGGGGAAGGAAGATCAGGTCAGCGCCATATTCGTAGACAATGGAATGAGAAAGATACGATAAAGAATAGCAGGGGGAGGGGAAGAGCAGGAGCAAATTAAGTACGGTGAAGCATGCCGACGCCTCTCTGCGTGCTCGCAAGAACATAGGGAGAGGCAGCAGAAGCGTATTGAGTACGACCCTCTGCTGCAGGGTAACGTTGAGCACGAACGCGACATGGCCCTGCACTCGCCGCACCACAAGCCTGGATCGACGCAGAAAATCGTCTATGACCCGGGGTGCAGGGGCAGGGTACGTCCCCAAGTCGTCGGAATTGCACGGGGCACCGGGATAACCTGCCGCATTGTACGAAGGGCCAAGAATCAAGGCAAGCGGGGGCGCGTGGCGTGCGTATTGACCGCAGCCCATACACGCTGTGTCGCCGAACAGCCGTCCCATCTGCGAAACCTGTTTGCGGGAGGATCGCCTCCCTGCGCGACAGAGCGAACGGAGCCAGCCCGCATCCCCTCCCCCTGTCCGCTCCCCACGCTGCGTATTGCAGGATCATGGAGACGCACAAGACCCAGCGCGCTGCGGCGTTTCGGAGAACGATCAGCACCCATGCCTCGTTTATCTAGAGCCACGGTCGGCGAGCGGGGGGAAGCACCGCACTGATGCTGGTAAAACGGACGAAGGACGAACGAACGAAAGAGCGACCGAATGATGAGCGAAAGACGATCACGGCTTCGGCAATTGGTGGTCTGTGCCGCGGCCGCATCATCCATCCATGCCACAAAAACGCAGACCCGCGGTGGTAGAAACCTCTAGCCACCCCCACCCACGCTCCATCGCCCCCGCCGTGGAACACCACGACGAGCCCGCACCCACTCCAGCCGGCGCTCTGTCCTGGGGGTGACAGATATACTCCCACCAGCCTTCGAATTGTCCCGATATAAATGAAATATGTAGCAGCAACGGCAGTCGCGCGCAAGCATCCGCCCTCTCCTTCCAATGACCAAGCAAATTTCGAGAGACTCCCGCCGCCACCCCAAAGCACGAAGAAAGTTGCAAATTCCAATCGGCCCCTGCCCAAATTCGAAACGCCGACAGCCCCCACAAAACGCAAACGCAAGCGAAGAGATAAAAAGAGGCCACGAAATGAAAAAAAGACAGAAACACAAGACCCACCGCCGGCGCCCATCTTGCAAACTCGGCGACCCAATTATGCATCACGCTCAGCGGGCACACAACGAGGAAGGGGCGCGTGCCCGTGGCGCGGAGGTGTGCTGCGAAGGCGATTGTTTGGAGGGTCTGTGGTGCAGTGCCGAGTCAGCTCAGCGTGAATCGAGGTGGGGAAGAGGTGTACGCGCCTTGCCGAGGCCCATCTCGTCCGCTGCAAAACGACACGCGAAAAATCAGTCAGCAACGCCATAAAACTCAAGTGGAAGGAGCAAGAAGAAAAACTTACCCAGAATGCCACTAATCCCCTGCTGATGCAGGCCGACCATCCACTGCAGTCCTTCGAGCTGGTAGTCCTTGAGCTTGCCGCCCGTGACGAGCGCGGGCTGGGGGAAGGCCGCGGTGTCGATGTCGGTGTCGGTGGGTTCTCCCGCGGGTTTTGCGTCCCCCATCCCCTCCTCTTCCTCCTCGGAGGCGTCCGAGTCCGAATCAGCGACGACCCGGCGCCTCTTCGCAGGTCTGCCCCGCCCTTTCCCGGTTTGCGGAGCCGATTTTGCTTTCGCCTTTCCTCTCGCTTTCGCTGAAGCCAAAGTCGAAGTGGATTTTGATTTTGATTTCGACGCGGCAGCAGCTGCCTCGGCGCGCTTCTCCGCATGCGCCCTCCGCGCGTCGTCCATCTGCTGCTTGAGGATCGAGCTGTAGAGGGCGCTGCGCTCGAGGACGTGTTCGAGGCGCGAGAGCTGCGAGGCGGTAAGCTCGTCTTCTGCTTCGTCTTCGGCGGCGGGGTCGATGTCGGCGGAAGTATCGTTTGGCGCGTCTAGGTCCTACAGACGCCGACACTTATGATGAACCGCTAAAAATAAGGAGAGAAGAAACGCGGGTACCTCTGCGCGTGGCGGAGACATATCTACGTCGCCCACGTCGACCCCTCGAGCTTCTTCTTCATCTTCTTTCTCTTCGTTTTCCTCAGTCCCAGGAGCGGGCGACGACGCGGCCGTGCTCGCGGGCACGGATG
Organism: Mycena olivaceomarginata; assembly: GCA_029378375.1. Classification (NCBI taxonomy): domain Eukaryota; kingdom Fungi; phylum Basidiomycota; class Agaricomycetes; order Agaricales; family Mycenaceae; genus Mycena; species Mycena olivaceomarginata. The sequence continues at coordinate 91,924 of JARKIC010000541.1, forward strand.
ACCACATGCGCGCCGGGGTACCCAGCGGGGACACCGACGACGACGACGAGGGCATGTACGGCGGCGGCGCGGGGGAGGGCGACGCGGAGGACATAGAGAAGATTCGACAGTCACGCCACACGACACGTCACAACGTTACGGTCCATGATCTGATCAGTGATGCGCCGCCCTTCTCGGTGGAGGCTTCCTCAGGAACATCTGGACGCCGAAAATCACGGACCGTGGATAGCGGATTTAGTATTGGGGCTGGGTATGGGACGGTGGTCCAGATCTGGGGTCAAATTGTAGAGTGCTTTCAAAGTTTTTAATCTGTTCACTTGCAGACTCGAGGATGCCAAGGATGAGCTTTACACAGAGTACACCGCACACTACGCAAAAAGTCCGTCTGCAGCATTATCTGACGATACGGCAGCGTCAACGATGACTACCCCTACCTCTCCCTCTAAATTCGATTTCCTTGGGCGATACAAGAGGAGCAACGTCTCTCCAACATCACAGCTCAAATGTGAGCTTGATAAATATTTCAAGATGACAGCAGAACCCAAGGACATAGAGACGTGTGATATCCTGAGATGGTGGAAGAATCAGGAAAGCACCTTCCCGAACTTGTACGAATTAGTTCGAGATATCCACTGCATCCCAGGTACATCGGCTAAGAGTCCTCCCGCTGTCCTGTTTCTTCTTGGACGAGTACAAGGCAGCATGGTTCACTGTTTCGACGGCGGGACTATCATCAGGACAGCCCTGCTCAGGCTAGAAGTGTTAGCACATCAGTGTCGCCACTATAGAGATTTAACAAGATAAATATCTCACGTTGGTTTTGAAAGAGCCTCTAGAAAATTCCACCGGTGTGTCAATATAAACCTTAAGAGGCAAGATCAGCGATCAATTTGTTCAGAATCTAAAAATCCGAATATCAAAGCGGTTCGGACGACAGCTGGAGCATCGTCAGCCTCATCCTCAGCAGAGCGCGAGCAAGAAACGCACGCATGCCACTATACCCGTTGCCGCCGTCGCTCCGCTCCTGATTTCCGCTCCCACCACCAGTCTCGGGGTTCACACTTGAAGACATAAGGCTGCCTGATCACGCTGTTCCGATTTTCCTGTTGTTGAGATTCGCGAGCTTCAAGTTTTTTGAGACACCACCAATGCAGAGAATGTTTATTGAAGTGCAAACCATGGTAATACAATACACGCGGCCTATGCAATAGGCGATGGCAGTGGTGACTGGAATATGTGAGCCAGGGATGGGAAGTGGAAGGCACAGAAACCCACCATTGCTTTCTTTGTTGCCAGATATCTAAACGAACAGCCATATGAGTTCGAGAGATGTTGGACATTTCTAGAACCTACGCGATCAAGACAGCCAACGCAATGGTTGCCCCAGCGGTTCCGGTCTGGATGGTTTGTGCCACTAGTCTATTAACCAGACTACCAGCAAGAATTAGATCCGGTCAGTGATGCTGACTCGCAAGCTCACCTCCTGTTCTTCTTGATAGGGGACTTCATCTTCCTCAATTCTAACACAAGGGCTAAAGCAATGGAAATGTCTGTAACGGCTTCTATGAGGAGCCAGGTTCTACATTTGCCTGTTAGCTAAAGTAGAAAAGGCCTCAGAAAAGATGATGACACACGTGGCGGGGATTATGACTTTCTTCCGATCCTTATATTGGGGGAAGATCGCGATTGTAGCGCCAGAAGCGAGCGCGCCACCAGCCTGTCAGAGACTGTTGAATTCAGAGTTTAAAGTGTAGAGGAGGGAAAGAAGCATACTGCGACTGTAATGAAGAAGAATAAAATGAAAGTGATGAATTTATTTTTGGTTCTAGAACGAATTAGAAGTTGGGCTCCAACACAATGATATGAACGCGCACAGGAGCCAGTATCTGGTAGCCAGGAAACTTTGGGCCAAAGCTGCCACCACGCTAGTCGTAAAGATGAAGAGCGGGGTCGAACTATTTGATGACAAGTGTTCAATTATCTTTCTTCCAATGGGACCGAAAAGACGTGCCCAATACTGGTTCTGCAGATACGCCAAATCTCCTGAGAAAATCGAACTGGGTCAGCGACAGTAGTAGATCAAATGGAAAGACACACCCCAGTGAGTGATTGTGTACTGCATGTGGCATATATTAGCCTGTTCATATGGTGGAAGAAGCAGGTACACACAAGATATACTGAGGCATAGTTTGCGATCATCGAAACGGAATCGAACGCAATGGTAGAGAATACTAGCAACTACGAGGCGGACGGAATATCAGAGAATTAACACGGTTACATGACCGAAGCATAAAACCTTCAACATCCAATTGTCTTGTTTGAAGTCGCGGTAGTAGTAAGCTGCCTGGAGATACTTTAGCATCTCTCCACCACGAACCTTGGACTCACATGCCTGAATAACTTCGACGGTGTACAGAACCTAGCATCCATAATTGTCTCAAAACGCAAAAGCATGTCAAGACAGATGTTCACCGAATTTGCCCAGGTTCCCACGAGCAAAACTCTAGATGAACATATTATGGCCGTATTTCGAAAATTCGATGAGGATGAATGTACCCAATGATGATGTCCCTATTGAAAGGCATAGTAGAAGGAAGGGAAGAAACAGTTTGTAAACCGAAAGTGCTGATGGTTTACAGCTCTTTGCATAATTGATGACAGTCAGCAGTTTTTTTAAAACAAAACCAATTTTGAGAGCCCTCTTTGTTTTGCTCATTTCTACCTCAGTTCTGAACCAAATTTCATGAGTGTGGATGCATTATAAAGCGGTTAAGCGGGGCTTTCAGATGATACCCAAGTTGAAGCGGGAACCAGCCATTCGGAACACCCGGAAAATCGTGCCATCTGATCCGAACCTACTGCTTCGATCCATCATCTCGGTCATCTCCGAGCAGATTTAGGAGTTTGCGGGCGATTTCTGCAGCTGGGAGGGGCGGTAACCCGGCAGCGGTTAAAAGATGTGTGGCACACCTGTCGCACACTTGGTGGAATGAAATTATTGCCCCATACTTGATTTCATTATTGCGAGAGCACTTTGGGATGTATTCATTTTGCGAAGCATTCCCGGCCTGTGCCTCAATGTTCGCTTTCCAGATAGTGCTGGCCCATCGAAATCCGCCGAGAATTGACTGAATGACATTGAAGTGAAGTTGTAGTCAAATCCGAATATCCGAAATGGCCGGTACCTGAGTTTCAGCATTTACATATTGAGTCCGGTACTATCCGAAAGCGCTGCTTATTCGCTTTCTAACGCACCTAGAATCACAAAAATCCGTCCAGAAATGGCCCAGAATCGAGCCAAACAAGTAGGAAGCTTAAGATTGTTTTGGTTTTAAAAAAACCGCTGACTGTCATCAATTATGCAAAGAGCTGTAATATCATCGAGACATGGCGCAGTCGATCACAAAGTGCCCGAAGCGGTTAGACTCGAGCTCGGAACCTGAATAGCAAAAATGCGACAAGCACTGATTACCTGACTAGGGTCGGAAACCGTCCCGTAAACTCAGGGACGATGGACCGTAAAAACGGTTCCGCACCCGTACCGTCAGCCAAATTTCTTCAGAAATTACGCCTGTTTTGAGATGGGTTTTTACGGGTTCAGTTCAGCGCCTCACTGGACTGCTCTGGGATACTCTGGGAACTCAATCATGGTAAGATAACGAATTTCAAACTTGAATGAATATGATTCTAATGGCGGAACTGTCCAGGGAACTCAAGATACGCCCATAACGGACGGTTACGGTACGGTTACGCGCCAAAATAACCCATCCCGTCTCGACCAATTCTCTTGACGGTTACAGGTGTACTTCTTATGCAGGCGGGCGTAATACGGACGGTTTCATGCCCTATGCGGCTATACATGGCAAGCATCACTTTCCATGAACTTCTCCATCAAGCATAGGGCTCCGACCCGTTCCCGTTTGCGACGGGTCGACGACCCGTCGCGACGGCTTCCGTCCCGTCTGTAGAACTGCTCTGCCCGCCTCGAAAACGGACGGGTACTGGACGGTTTCAGCTGTTTAAACAGGATCCGTATCCGTCCGTAAAGGGGGTAAAAGAATTGATGGAGGCCCATGGGGAATCGTTATCTGACGATCAACGGAATTGCCGCAAATAGTATCGGCCTCCAGCCTCAGGTCTGAGCATGTGGCAAGGACCTCGGAACTGTCCGAACGGCGAATTCATCCTCAAGCATAGTTGCCGCCACGCCTGAACGCCACCACCTAATTTCACCTGTCGCGAAATGGGTTGCAGCTTGTGACCGTCCATTCAACGCTGTCAATTTTGCAAGATGCTTGTTACCCCATCATTCTCAGAATCCACTGAAGATTCCTGGAGATGATGTTAGGTGGAAGATTTAGACTCGTCACCAAACGTGCTCGCCACATTGTTCCTTTTTCGCTGGCAGACTGGTGACGAGTCTATAGAAGATGAGCAATGACATGGTTCAACACCTCACTCAAGAAGATCTACGAGGTGAGTGTTGCAAATCGGGAATTTCCACGGACGGACCGACTTGCCAGGAAAATGCATCCAACTTTGTCCTTTCCTTGGATGTGTGGACATCAAGGGAATATTCTACTGAAAAAAACCGGTTTTCAAGTGAAACCCGGGGTAAGAAAAATGTGTTATTTGGAAGCCCGGATGCCAGAGGGGTCACCGTGAGCCGCGGTCGGCAAACAAACACGATCACCTGACTTTGACCATACTCCCATTTGGGTAAGTCTTCCATAGCAGTAAGTTGTCGTATGATACACTTCAGATAGCTCGACTTGCGAACCGTTTAATGATCTGATCACAGTTCAAAATTCGCACATGCTGCCAGTCACGGACTGAGTGTAGTATTATACTGTATTATAGATGCAAATCAGTATCTACAATTGGAGGGGGCAGTTAGAACGGTTATGGCCCTCCTGGCGACAGAGAAAGAATTTGTAGGTCCTCCTAACCCTATCTAGCTAATCCCAGAATTTGGCGCGAAATTCTAAAATAAGTGTTAGGAACTGGAACCAGGCTCTACTGAGGAGACCAAATGCAGCTATCTTGACGGCAGAAGTAGGAAGATGGAACTCTGCGGCCAGAATAGAACAGCAAATCCCGAGTCAATGCCTTGATAGAAATACCTTGAATCCTGACTCGGTGGTAGGTCCATTCCACCGAATACTTCACGGCAGATTTGTTAATATTAAAATTTATTGTTGGGGCCTGGACCCCGCCAGACCGACGGAGCTTGAGCGACGGGCGACGGGATTAATGCTAGACATTCTGTTGAAACTCAGACACCTAGCAAGAGGCAGAGGAAATAAAGAAAGCGCGAGACGGACAAAGGTAGATTCGGACTTGAATCACATGGACAAAAAAGTGGTTGCGGTGTCATGAATCACCTGGGTTCTACTTTTTCGCGTGACGCGTCTGTATGGATACAGACGTGTCTTAGTGACACGGGACTCTCATGACGCCACCACGTGACCTTCTCACGGTTGAAACCTGGCCTCGGATTCTAAAAGCCGCAGACTCGGGAGTCTGCGCCACGAGATACAGAAGACGTTAGGGACTAGGAACCCGTACAGACGGATCTAGTCCCCGGACGCACCGCAGATGACAGAGAAGCGTATACGAAGTACAGGAGTGGTTACAAACCCGATCGGGGTTTGAACCACTGGATACGATGACACTCAGGACTAGGAAACCCGAACGTTGGGTCTCCTAGGTTCACTGACACCACGGAAACCAACATAATGGAGTCCAGGAGTATCAGCATTAACACTCCTTAATGCTGCGATACAGGAACTGATCGCGATTGACCGCGATCGCTTTAATTTACTAGAAGCCTATATAAGCTCGGTAGAATCTCCATGTACAGTAGATTCTACCTCGTCTAATCTCAGGCTTCTACCTTGGCTTGACATAGGCATTGTCTCCACCCTGCTCCGCTTCCCTCGCACCGTACTACGGGTTGTATCCACGCCCCGGGTTGTATACCTGGGTGGATATCACACCCTCTTCGACTCGTTCCGGGTTCCGCCTCGCATCCCGACCTACGACATACGGTCTCCTAGAGAGGAGGCCGTACGACTGGTCCTACTGCTCGGGGAACACACAAGCTATTAGCGTCTATCGGGTTTATCCTGGTTGGGGTTCTCGTTGGGTTACTCGTTGTTTAGCCGACCCCGAGGCCGTTGCTGACAGAAGGTAGAATCTCTTCTGCCAGCCCTGACAAACCGATCGACGTTTGGAACGAGAAGATGGCACCCACAAACATTATGGTTGCTGGAAGCACGCCTGGACAGGGTGTTGGAGAGTGGGTGGGAACCCTACTCTGGTGGGGGGGATTGTTCGCAGGAATGGCTGCACTGTGCATCACCCTGGTATGGGCAACCCAAGAGGAATGGGTTGCTCTACCCTCGGGCGGGTACAGGTGGGTTCCACGGCGCGGACCACACTCCCCCTTGATGCGTAAACTCCGGCGTTTAACGGAACGTGTTGGAGCCTGGTTGGTGAAGATTACCGGACCTCTGACTAGGCGTAGTCGGGAGGAAGGAAGAAGGAGAACTCGCGACACCGAGGGCCGAGATGAACCCAGGAAGGAACACATTCGGAGAGCAGGACACCCGAATCGGAACCCAGGGGCATCAATTCGCACGGACAGAGGGTGACTATACCCTACGGTTACCAGCCTGGATAGTGGGGCCACCATCTCCGTGTACATGGATGACATCCTCATTACGGAGTTGGCAAACCCATGCCGGAACGGGAATCGCTCTGCTCCCTCTCTGGAGACCTCGGGTCTCCCGGGGCGGATAGTGGATGATAAGTCGGGGTCTACCCCACCTTATAAAGAAAGACCGGGTTCCACCTCTAGAACCCGAACCACCAATACATGGGTAGAGGTGGTGCGAGGACGACCCTAGAGGAGGAGGAACAACAGGAACCCGTGGAACGGGATATGCCCATACCCATACCCCTCACTCTCATCTACTTGTTGAAATCTCTTGGCGAAAAATCCTTAATGAAAAACTTGATCTTGGCACACCAAAAGGAGCAACACTACACTTTTCGCTGGATTTGGAAATAAAAAGAAAATACAAAAAAAGAGCTATGTGTTCGATGTGCTACGGCGCGCCCCCCTTGCCCTTTCCCTTTTCCCCACGACGTCTCTACCCAGGAGTCTGCCCGCCTGCCCAAAGACCTCGGACATCATCAGGAGCGTGTTCTCCAACTGCTCTTCGTCCCTGGTATCCGCAGCTGCATGATCTCCTCCACGAGAGCGACGCGAGAGGCAGATGCAATCTCGGCGGCCGGACGGGGACGGAACCCGAGGAAGCAAGCATCCCGAGGGGGAGGATAGTCCAACGTCACCCGAGAAGACGACACTTGCTGTTCCACGGGGACAGCGTCTGGCGTAGGGATCGTCACCGGCCCCGTCCAGGACGGTTGGGCGTACGGACAGACGGACAACCGTCCCGTCACGTCGCGAGGCTGTGACTCTTGCCAGCCTCCCGTCCCGTCGCCGGACGGTGATGAAGACGGGCATCCCGTCCACCCGAGGACGGATGGACGGACGGTTGCTCCGCCGCGACGTTACCTGACGTCGGCAAGGCGGCAGCTGGCACAGCTTCCCTTGCCATGATTCGCATATGATGCCGCCACCCGCAGCTGATGTGCGCCCCATCCGCATCAATGCCGATGATGCCGCCACTGCCCATCAACTCCCGCCTCCCCGCCTCCCGCCCCTCACTGCCGCTTGCAGGGCCGTAGATCATGGCATTGGACATCCAGTAGCCCTCAGGCAGCGCTGGCATTCTTTGTCAGGGCGTCAGCGCCGATCCACTTACCTTACCGCATCAAGCCAAGTTCCCATTCTGGGAATTCAGGCAGTGATGGCGTACTGTACAAGCTCGCACTAGGGCTCTCGGCTCGAACTCAATCTTACTGGACCTCTTGTAAGCAAAACTATACTCGTGTTTCATTTCAAGCTTTTCATCGGGTTTGATACTGCTTACCTGCCGACTGACCGTCCGTCCACTGTCGACGGCCGTCCCGTCCACCGTCCCGTCCCGTCGAGCATCGTGAGGGATGTTTCCCTACCGTACCGTCGACGGACGGTGCCCTGAACGGCCGGCTTTGGCACCGTCCGTCGGCCGGGATGGACGGTGACGATCCCTAGTCTGGCGCGGGTTCCAGCCCGGGGGCGTAGTTACGAGGATCGGCCATGATGGACGGTTCCGGGGACGACATCCGCCCGCCCTCGTCAGGGTCGTCGACTGCCGCGGGGGCCTCGCTCTCGGAAGTCTCCCCTCCGGAATCCGAAGACGACGTGGCGGAGCGACGACGGGCAGAGGAACCCGGCGTGCGAGGCCCGGGGCGAAGCAGAAGGAACTCTCGATATGTGGTCGAGAGTCCTAGGAAGGAGAGGAAGAGGGATCCGTTAGCATGGAGAGACCCAGGAAAATGAAAGAAATATGTACGGGTCTGCGACAAATCCGACCACCGAGGGTCGGGGTGCATGGGGGAATAGGAACCTTCTCCTAGGTGCTCCCAGAGCAGCACCCGAAACCCGCGCAAAACCTCGTCGTCGCCGCCCTCGTACACATTGGAGAATTTCGTCCAGTTAGGACAGTTCACGTGCGCAGTCTTGCAGGGTGAACAGCAGCGAGAGGTCTTGGGAGCCAGAGGATGTCCCACCTCTAGAGAACAAAGTCGCCCGCTATTGTTGCACCGTTTGCACGGTGGAAACAGGGTACAAACTCTTGCTCCCTTTGGACGGAACGTCTCCGACGGGAAGACACGAGGGGATTGGGCGGACTCCTGCCCGGCGCTCGAACGCGCGCGCGCAGGGGGAATGCAAATGATAGGAGGTTTCCGACCTGTGGGTTGCGGCATGCCACTCTCCGGTGTTTTCGGGTGATGCGTCTGGGTCCTCCGTGTTCTGGATCACTTCTTGGATGCAGGAGGTGGCAGGGGAAGCAGCACCGGTGAAGACTCGTCCATCTCCAATACCGTGATTGGGGGTGGAGAGGGAGCATGCACAACGGGGGGTGAAGGCGCCGGGGGTAGGAGAAGGCGGGGGGGACGGCGTAGGGAGAGTTGCACCTATGAAATCGCTGGGTGGCAAGCCGGCAGCGATAATCTCCAGGTCCAACTCGTTCCCCACCAAGATACACCCCGGAGTGGCGGTTTCCTTGGGATGAGACCACTGCCCGTTTGATAAAGCAAGTTCTGTGGAGAAGCGTCAGAACACCGGGATGTTCCCAGGAGGACCGGGTTACACACCATCGAGATATTCCAGGACCCCGTCGGTTGAAAATCGAACAGCTTCACCACGCGCCGAGTGGACCGACGAATCGAGAGAGGGCTGGAACCCGGAACGGATATCAGGTTCCCCCGTTGGGATGAGTCGAATGCGGGCGATACCAGGGGGCGCCTCAAAAGGCGCGGGACCGTGGCGAGGACCCGCATTGGGACGACGGAAGCCGAGGAGTCGCGAACGGAGGCCCAGCCAATTTTGCCTTCCGATTAGCCTCGGGCATATCAGGGTACACCTCGGGGAACAGACGAACCAGGAGCTGGTCGTACTGCTCGGACCAAGATACCCCGAAACCCATGCAGCTGAGCCAGAAGAGAACCCATTCCATGTGTAACTATTCGACGGGTTAACAACAAGAAAATACGGCACCATTCGGGAAGATAAAAAGGGACCTACCACCACTCAGAAGAGGTGGTTCCAAAGGCGATCTTCGTTAATGTGATCTTGCCGGGCTTGACAGTACTCGTCGAAGGTGGTCTCGAAGGACAATGCCATGCGATCCAACAACTCGTCAAAATAGGAGGCATGGTGGGGTGCTCCTCACGGCGGAGCCAAAAGACTCGAATGGGCCAGTTTGCCAGACCCCGCTCCTCGACACACCAAAATGACAACCAGGCGCACACCAGGAAGTGTTGGTGCGCGATCTCGTCCAGGGACCAGACTCGAGGATAGTCTGCAATCCGAGGACGGAAATCGAAAACGGGATATTGAGGGGAAGGACAATAGTGAACGTGAGGAAGTACGGACTCCAAAAAGATCTGAAAGGATGCCCTGGTGACGAAAGTCGCCAACCAGAGACGCAGGAACCCATCCACTCTTGGTACGGGTTCTGGGCCCGAGACGCCCGTATGCACTCCGCTGTACCCGAAAGCCAACATAACCGACGCGCCGTCAGACCGTTCGTGGAAAAAGCGATGGGGGCGGCAGAAGTCTTGCGCGCCGTACCCAAGGGGAAGCGGAGTACCATCCGCGTTTTCAGATTCCCAGTCGAGACGACGGCGAGGCGAGGTTCTGGGATCGAGAAAGAAATGGAACCCAGAGTTCCAGAGGAGTGCGAAGTTGCGAAGATAAGAGAACATGGTGGTGAAGAAAGGAATGGGTTGCTGCGGAGAGACGGGAACAGAAGGGCTCGAGGCTCTGATTAAGTTCAGAACCCAGAGCCCATGTTTCAAGGAGAAAAGCTTAAAAGTGCTTCGAGAAAGAAGCGCTAAGCGAGCTCTACTTTGGGAAGTAGATCAAAGAACCCTCCCTGAACGCCCATAACAATGGGGACATCACGGCCATCAAAATCTCGTCAAACTTAACCGAAAACAACAGATAGGAGGTGGAGGGTGGGTTGCATAACCCGAGCAACTTCATCAGGGTCGAACCACGGAGGAAAGGAGATACCACAATATGGGGAGTCGAGCACCGAAGACAACGGGGATGCCGGCGCGACAATAATCGATAGGCAGTGACAATAAGCCCTGCGACCATGCCGTGGTATCTACAATCCGGATAACGGGACCACCACGAAGGGAGAACACTGGATAATTTGGATTGCGGGTTCCCGACGAAGAAGACAGGAGGACGCCTTCACAGGTATTAATCGATGGGCAGTGTCAATAAGCCCCATGACGCAGGAAAATTTTGAAGGATAAAACTCGCCTTGAAGGAAATATTGGGAAGATGGGGACGCGGTACCTACGGGTCGTTGGGGACAACAACCTTGAAGAGGGGGGGGTGATGTCATGAATCACCCAGGTTCTACTTGTTTGCGCGACGCGTCTGTATGGATACAGACGTGTCTTAGTGACACGGGACTCTCATGACGCCACCACGTGACCTTCTCACGGTTGAAACCTGGCCTCGGATTCTAAAAGCCGCAGACTCGGGGAGTCTGCGCCATGAGATACAGAAGACGTTAGGGACTAGGAACCCTTACAGACGGATCTAGTCCCCGGACGCACCACAGATGACAGAGAAGCGTATACGAAGTACAGGAGTGGTTACAAACCCAATCGGGGTTTGAACCACTGGATACGATGACACTCAGGACTAGGAAACCCGCACGTCGGGTCTCCTAGGTTCACCGACACCACAGAAACCAACATAAAGGAGTCCAGGAGTATCAGCATTAACGCTCCTTAATGCTGCAATACAGGAACTGATCGTGATTGACCGTGATCGCTTTAATTTACTAGAAGCCTATATAAGCACGGTAGAATCTCCATGTACAGTAGATTCTACCTCGTCTAATCTCAGGCTTCTACCTTGGCTTGACATAGGCATTGTCTCCACCCTGCTCTGCTTCCCTCGCACCGTACTACGGGTTGTATCCACGCCCCGGGTTGTATACCTGGGTGGATATCACACCCTCTTCGACTCGTTCTGGGTTCCGCCTCGCATCCCGACCTACGACATACGGTCTCCTAGAGAGGAGGCCGTACGACTGGTCCTACTGCTCGGGGAACACACAAGCTATTAGCGTCTATCGGGTTTATCCTGGTTGGGTTCTCGTTGGGTTACTCGTTGTTTAGCCGACCCTGAGGCCGTTGCTGACATGCGGACCTTGAGCTGCTTTGTTCATTTTGCGGGGTGAACTTGGAAGAAACGATTACTGTACTATTTCATTCAATTCGTTGTCACGCGTCACACCCACTTTTTTTTTATTGCGGCAATTTTTTCTCGATTTGTCAGATTTCTTTCGTATTTTAATTGTATCAAAAATTCCGAATCAAACACGAATTGATTGAAATAGTACAGTAGCTGATTTTCATAATGGACGCGAGGCAGACAAAGTGGTTTGTTTGTTTTAACCCTCAGGCTGGATAAACCAAACCTACGCCTGTGTACTAGCTGTCTACATCAGGAGTCCTTTTTATTGGGATGGCGGGTTTAGCATTGGGGCTGGGTATGCACTGCTGTGTTTGATCAATGGATGTTTGATTGACCGTGACAGATCAAACCTCTGTTGCCTTTCGCCTCCACCATCTTTTCTTAGTTGTGGCGTTTGAACTGCTTAGTCTTGATGGCAAGAGGCAAGTGATCATAACCGATCTCCCCAAAAAGGAAAAAAAAAAATGTAAGCAAAATGTCATGAATCGCCTGGGTTCTACTTTTTCGTGCGACACGTCCGAATGGATACAGACGTGTCTTAGCGGTACGGGACTCTCATGACACCACCACGTGACCTTCTCACGGTTGAAACCCGGTCTCGGATACTAAAGCTGCAGACTCGGGGAGTCTGCGCCACGGGATACAAAAGACGTTAGGACTAGGAGCCCGTACAGACGGATCCTAGTCCCCGGACACACCAATGGCTGACGCAGAAGTGTACACGAAGTACATGACTGGTTGCAAACCGATCGGGGTTTGAACCACTGGATACGATGACACTCAGGACTACACCGCCAACTGGGCTGCATCCATCAATGATGTGGCGCGGCCATTGTTTGGTCATAATTTCCGCCACAATGCACCCACATTTTCTCCACCCTGCTACCATCTGAACAGCTAAGATGAAAAATCAGCTGGGCTGCCACACAAGTTTTATCTGGCTCCCACATAACAAATTTCGTGGGACTTACTCGGTGTACCGCACAGCACACGCGACTCTGGCTGGTGGCATTCATTTTCGTCGTCGCCGTGTTGTCAGCTGGTTTACCATCCGACACACTGAGGTCTTACTGGTGTCATTCATGTTCATGGTCACCCCTCGCTCACTTGCTTGGTACTCTGGTCCTTGTTTCTGTTGCAGGCTTGTTATATTCAAATAAATACATTCAATTATTCGCTGCAACCCATTCCCGAGTGTAGTTCCGTGCAGTAACATCCTGGGACGTAAGTTCTGGGTTCACCTCATCTTCGACAATCCTCCCAATGCAATGTGCCAAGTCCAACAAACTCAAGTTCCGTCGGGCATCTTCCACCACCGCCATCGTGTCATTCCACCGACCATCCATCGACAACCGCGCGATCAGCGGTACCGATTGGGCGATACGGGTGAGAACAGCGGCGAGCTCGATCTCCAATGTGTTGGGTTGGCGAAGAGGATCACGGTTTCCGGACATTGCTAACCGTTGGCAAGCGAAAACAAAATCCGCTGAAAGCTTTCTTTCTTCCTCGGTCAGCGGGTCACCGAGCTTCTGTCGCATTACCGGCTCAGTGGCCTGTGCAATATCACAAGGGTCCCCAAATTTTTCGAGGATCGGAAACTGGGTGCCACCGGGAGCAGAATTCGCATATGATTCAAGCAAGAAGTCCTCGGGGGTGAGGACAACGGGGGGTATGTCGTTCGCTTGGCTGACCCCGAACATACTCCCGAACCCGCTGCCGCTTTCGTCGATGCCATCGCCTTCATCTTGGTCCTCCAGTGGCTCTAAAACTACATTAACATACCACCTGAAAGCTTAACTGGCAGTATTCACACACCTACTGGTCTCAGCCCTGCAGCCTGTGATTCCATGAACCCAAAATACTGCGTGTCCGATGTTTGTGAATTCAGATACCCGCCGTTGTCCAGTAAACCCGCGCTATGCCACCGTGAGATGGGTAATACCACGGGGAATATACCACCTACGTTGAATGGCTGGATCTAATGAATGATTCCCGTTTTACCCGTTTGGCATTTTCAGACTTCATGGGGACGTTTTGAATGATTCGACGAAGGTTGACAGAGCAAGAGGAACTTTCCGTTTTGGGAAGTGATTAACATTCACACCCGATCAAGACCCGACTTGCAAAGTCGTTCACCGTAAAGATTTTTTTGGACCCTTTTCATGTGTTTCTACGCCGTTGGCCAAAATTGCAAGGTTTATTTATCCTTACAAGTGAAGCCTAATAACCCGAAAAAAGTACAGATCAATCAATTATCACTGAGCTTCAGCTGCCATGCGCAATCTCGTCGAAGCTCTTGTAGCGCTGGTACCCACAACACCATCATCAATACCACCACCATAATCAGAGTCCGACTCATCACTATCTTCCACTGCTCGATGGCCGCGGCGGCGCTTCTGCTTCTTCCTCTGAGGAGCTTCTTCGTCCGATTCGCTGTCAGATGACTCTGGTTGACTGTTCCCGACCCGTTCTAAGGCAAGGGCGAGAGGCTCAGCATTTGCTGGGAGCAGCGGATCCATTGCTGGAGTCTCTGTTCCTGCTGCAGGATCCGGATTAGCGCCATCCGATGCTGCCTTTTTCTTTGCTTCCCGCTTCTCTTGCATCCGCTTCCTTTTAAGGCTCTTGATTCCGCGAAGGGTCTCCGCAAGCTCGAAATGCTTGGCCTCTCTGTCTGCGAAAAGTGGGATGGGCTGAATTAGACTGCGGGGAAGGACTTGGCGCAGCAGGTGAGCATTGTGGAATCCATGAGTGTTCATAATGAAGCGCTCAGTTGGCTTGTGAATGATAAACTTGTCGACTAGACCAGAGTCGACACGTTCCTGCATTCGAGGTCGTTCCCCAGTGGCCTCACACTTCGCATGGTTGCAATCATGTTGGGCATTGTATTGGAATCTGATATTCTGAAGCGCTTTTGAATGAGTCAGAGTTCTGACGAAAAGAATCATCTGACTTACCGCGGTAGGAACAATTATCAGGGATCTTTCCGATTGGCGCCGCGTCAGAACTGGCATTCCGAAAATCTCGTGGCGTTCTTGGGAAACTTGGAAGTGGTCAAGAATGATAATGGGCGAAGCTTCCGGATCTTCCAGGATATTATTGATCCTGCCTGTGATGAGCTCGTTCTTATCGGCATGAATATGTCAATATATCAGCGGTGTTTTGGGTGGCAGGATATTATGCTCACGGTTATAGGTGACCGGACAAAGACCCAAGAGCCAATTTTGCATTCGTCCAGTGCTGCGGATATGACTTGGCGGCATGCAAACCAAGTCGATGTCAGGTTGTAATCGCCGGCATTGAGTGCATGCCTAGCATCGGTGGATCCAAGGGTGATTCCGGCGCGGACTGGTCGCGGTACCCCTTTCTGCCGCTTTGGTAGTGCTACTGGCTTTACAGCGCCTGTAAATGGATTCTAGATCTGTTTTGGAATATTGCAGTAATTAACGTACCTGCTGTGGGTCGTTCTTGAATGGTCCAACCAATTAATTTTTGAAGCACCGGTCGTGCCTCCAGAAATTCCCGTGCACGAGGCCCGGCTTGCTCCCAAGCGCCGCTTTCGGTTGGCCACCACCCACCTGTCAGCCGATGTTTCAGACCCTCTTGATCGGCTAATTGGAGGGCAATATCTCTACTGGGCGCCCGGTGGTTCGAAAGAATAGAGCAGAATCGAAAAATGGCTGTTGAAGCATTCAAACGCCTCTGTCATAACACCAATCAGAGGTCCAAAAGCAGCGACGTCTTCGCCGAGGTGTGCTAGAAGATGAAGCTTGATTTTTGACAAGATCTTCGTGGGGTCAAGGACAGCAAATGCATCCAAGACATTGCCTGCCGCAACAAGAAGGTCTGCCTGTCGAGGGTAAGTCAAAGAGCTGAGTGCAAAATAAGAAGGCAGTGTACCAGATATTCATCCATATTTGCGATTTCAGGAACCCAAATCAGAGCCGAAAGCTCGCCAACTGCTTTCCAGGTCGCAAACTGTTCCTCTGTGACAATACCGTAAACGTGGAAGACATTGACCTGAGCAATGGTCTTGAACTGGCGTCCTATCAACGAGTTTGCATACTGCATAATGTAATTGGCCCGAATTGCGTGAATCGAAAGCCCGTCGGTAGTAGTTGATTGTAAGCGGAGGGAGTAAAGCTGCTTCTGGGATGTGGACCAGCTCGTATGGGAAGAATGCCAGATGTATTTGACAACCCCAAGCAGAATGGTGTGAAGGATCTCGACGGGTGTGTCCTTGGTTGGATCAAAGCCTATACAGTTGTGAGCAAAAGTTGAATGGATAAATCGATGCTGGGAAACAGAGTCCGACCTTGCAACGTTAAAAATCCGCTATAAATCTTGTCTTCGTTATCGAGGGTCCATTGAACGAGTTCCGATTCAATATCCTTGGGGTGCTGACCTTCCGACTTCTTCTGCTTGTATTGCTCCAAGAGATGTTCAATCCAGTACTGTGTGTAAGCGTCTTTGACCCCTGGTCGACCTTTGTGCATCTTCAACATGTTTTGCGACACCAGCACAGGCCAATTTGACCTGCTTTTTGAGCTCTGTTACAATCTTGTCTTTCGAGCGCGCCACTCCAGGCTGATATTGGTAACTCAGCGCCCATATAAAATGGAAAAGAACGAAAGACTTACAGCAAAAAGTGAATGAAAGCAGTGATTGCTCTCCTTATCCTTCTCTGTTCCGCCAGCTTCGCATTTTCGACAGAAGAAGTTTCCCTTTCCGCCGATATGCGATGATATCTCGCTTTGCATCGGGTTGTCAGATGGCCCAGCATTGCCATATATCGAGAATCGTGTGGTTTCGCCTGTTTCAGCATCACGGACTTTGACGGGCTCTTTGTGTGTGGTTCTGGGAATTAAAATATGAGACAGAACCAGGGTCATGGAAGAAGGCGACTGACTCAACAACTGTCTTGAATACCGTGAATTGCTCTGTAATGGTCGCATTCGGCGATGTTGAAACGAAATGCACATGGTATTCTTGGTGTAAAAGTTCACGGGGAAGGTTACGATGGGTCATGTACGCATTCCAGTGCTTATTCCAGGACTTTGAGCGGTTTCCCGACACATCGTCGCCAAAATAATCAATAAAACTGCTGTACAGCGGATCGCCATCAGCCAAAATTCGTTTCGGATTCGGCATATGTTCGGGAAAGCCGCTTTTGACGCTTTTCTCTACAAGAATCTTTCAGAAAAAGCAAGAGACTGGATGGCTTGACTTACCGGACCAGGATGGTAAGCAGTTTTCGTCTTTCAAATCCAAATAGTTCGCAGCAAGCTCAGAAGCATCAATCAAAATGGTTTCGTCGTCCAGTACAGTTGCGACACCCTAAATGAGATCATGTCAGGATATAGCGGCGATAAAATAGTCCTGATTCACCTCTGCATTGAAGGAAACTGCATACGCATCTGCACAAATCTTCTTGCCGTATTTCAGCCATCGAACTGGGATCACAAGTTTGCCAGAATCAAGGCGTGCAACTTCATTGACATAAAAATGCGCGTTGAGATGTTTTGCGTCGTACATGGGACTCAAATTGTTGAGATCCATGTCCTTGCGCCATTTCTGGGCATGCCATATCTCTCGTATAACTCCGTCCTCAGGAATCTCGGGATAAACGCGGATGAACTTCCGAGTTTGAGGATTCGCCCAATCCTGGATCAGAGGTCAGAAAGAGTGCACACTGAGAATAGATCCAGTAAGCCACGCACCTTGGCAATAATTGTGCGAGGGTCGTTCATGTAAAATATATTCCCCTTGACAGTTTTGTACTGCGTCGTTGGTACACCACATTTCTCTCGGAGCCCCTTTTGAACTTTTCGAAGACGGTCAAAAGAAGGAACGTCCTGAGCACCGGACTCTTTCAATATCCACAAGAATACTTTCATTAACGAATTTGATATCCGAAGACGGGGTAAATTATCGAGGGTATCGAGCAGGAACAACTGATTGATAAGTCAGGAATGACACGAGTATATAAGTTAAAAAAAAGGGCTTACCATTCTCGATGGGTACGGAGCCCATTCTACGCTCGGTTCCATCGACTCTTGGTGTTCAAAGTCGAGGATGTCGCTTCTTTTCGGGTCGTTAATGGTCTACATCATTTGTCACGGGACCGTTACTGCTTTGCCAAAGACCGCCACATACCCGCGTTTTGCATAATTTCAGCCAGAAACTCGTCTTCATTATCATCTTCAAACAAGTTGTCTGTTTCGTCGTTGCCCTCCCCGAGCGAAAAACTAGCATTCTGTCCTATTGTTCCGGCATTCCAAAGACTGTTCATCTCGTTACAGAGCTCATTATACTGCTGGGTTGTTTTGTCGATTCCGAGGTCGAAACCGGCGGCATGGGGATCCTCATCGAGTTGGTTCCAGAGCTCTGTCTCCATGGTCGTTTGCACACGCGAGGTACGCACTTGCTCTGGTATTTGTACATCCCGGAGGGCGGAAAACCGCATCTCGGCTTCCCGACGTCTGTCTAGGTCGTTTTGGCGGTCCTTTTCGATGGCAACGGCCGCGATTTGCCTTGTTATATGCTGACTGGCGGCTCTACCATGTCCTGCAGACTTGAGATGATTTGAAACACTGGCCCAGGCGAACCAGACTTCCTTGCCGGATGGAGAGATCGATGTACAAAGAGTGCAATGTACTTTCTTGCCATCCTGGCTCAAGATACATCCTTCAGGTGCGACTTTTTCCTTGGGTGCGGGTGCCATGGTTCTGCTGAAGAGTGCGAAGCCAGATGCGGACGACGAATAAGTGTGGTCAAAGCGCACATTTCCAAATGTAGTAATCCATGCCACCGGAACGACATTATAAGAGGCCTGCCGCTTTGCAGCTCTTCACCCTCATCTCTTCTTCCCCTTCCACCATGTCCAGCTTTTCTAATGACGCATTCCTACAGCGGATGAAGGCTGTCGCGCAGAACCGACCTACCATCACCCCTGTACCTTCTCGTAAACGACCTCGACATGCACGCGATGGCAACTCCAGCCCTGGGCCCAGTGAAGATGAACGAGACGAAAACACGGGCAGCATTCCCCTCGCCGGCCTCAACTTGGCTCACTCTCGCCCTGCCACCCAAAATGCTGCAAATGCGGTGAAGTCTTTTGCCAAGAAACAAAAGCTTCGAGGCGAGCAGTTGACCCAGGTCGACACCTTCCTTAATGTATGTCCACCTTCTTCACGAATTTGTTTCTCCATTCGTAATTCCTTCGCAGGATACACCCACCGTCCGGGAGGGGAAGATTTTCAGTCTTCTTCTCAGTCTGCAGAACGATGTAGGGAACATCATTGTCGCCGCGCCGGCATTTTCTGTGTCTCCTGAACTCCAGGTGTGTTTGCCACCGTCTCTATACGATGTACAATATTCCCATCCCGTGTACCCACAGACGAACATCAAAAGCTATGCAATCGCTGTCATGCTCTCGCCGAAGTTGGCTCAGTACCGTGGGGATCTCCCGGTGCAACATGTTATCGTATGTCGTCCCTACTCCATATCGTTTCTTCCATTCACTCAGCCCTGCTCAGAACATCCTCAAGAAGCATCGATTCGACATGCCACCTGGCATCGAGAACAACCCCGCAGATATGCAGAAGATTACAGCCGCTGTTCAATATGCATTCACTCAAGACCGGTCCTCTCTCAAGAAAAGGTTGAGCTTATCTGCCCTCATAGTGTCGTCCTAACCATCCCATATAGTTATTTGCGAGTGTCCGAGTTTCCCGCGTGAACGAAGCTGGCACCCGAGTCACGGTCGACTTGCCACCCGGCCAACATCAAAACCTTTTTGGGTTGGCACAGGCCTTTGTCGACGGCACCAAGTGTCGCATTACAAATGCTCTTTGTGGCCGAATTGCGCTCATGGTCTGCCACTCTGCCGTATTCCTCCCCTCCTTTCTGACTGGTGTTGCGCATATAGAGGGACATCTATCTTCAGAACAGCAGCGCATCCTTCTGGGTCAGTCTTGACGAGGCGCTAACCTTGATGCGCACGGCGGCGGACTGGAATGATGAAGCTTGTGATGCGTAAGTCTTTCTATTATTGCACAGATAATGTTCCGCACTGAATCGTTCGTTTCGAAGGATGTTCGAAAGATCTTATTATTGTGGACAAGAATCTCCACGGCGCCGTCGACATCGTGTATCAAGCAACCAACAATATTCAGCAAGAAGTCGATGATCTGATTGTTGCTGGCCGAGGACGCGAGGACGCTGGCGCCACGGATCTGCCGACTGATCCTACGACTGAGCTGGAGGCGAATGGAGTGCAGGGTGAGGGTGGCAGGGCGGAACCGGCCGAAGAGGCGCTATAGGGGGCATTCAATGTTTCCCATGTTTTAAATAGACTTTGAAATCGGTTTTATTCTTGTTTAAACCCCACATTTTGAGCCTGGCAGGGAAGATATTGGACAGCAAGCATTCAAGCTGATATAACAACGTCGGAGCTGTACCGGGTCGAATCTGACGGATATGGTGCACGCGCAAACCTCCAGCGAAACCTCCATTGTGTAAGGACTTGCCTGAAAACAAAGCTGCCATGATTGAATGTAGATGGTTATTAGCTGGTGAATCACTCCATTGTAGGGCTGACGGTCAGCGTGTTATCCAGCGAACAATGGCAATGTTTTCCGTAAATGGAACAATGATTTTGGTTGGTGGTCTGATTGCCGAATCTCACACAATGTTCGAGCTGTCAGCCACAAAGTCTACGCGATGGACAATGGATTGAAGTGGGCCATTATGGGACAATACAATATGAAATCTGGCCACCACATTTCTCATTCTTGGCTCCCAGATGCTCAATCCATGTTTCGCATGTGTGATTCTCAGGTGGTTGAAACCTGGGGAAAATTTGGCGGTGTAGGAAACCCGAACATCGGGTCTCCTAGGTCCTCCGATGCCATGGAAACTGACACAGAGGAGTACAGGAGTATCAACATTAACACTCCGTAATGCTGCGGTACAGAGACTGATCGCAATTGACTGCGATCACTTTAATTTATTAGAAGCCTATATAAGCTCGGTAGAATCTCCATGTACAGTAGATTCTACCTTGTCTAATCTCAGGCTTCTACCTTGGCTTGACATAGGCATTGTCTCCACCCTGTCCTGCTTCCTCCACATTGTACTATGGGTTGTATCCACGCCCTGGGTTGTATACCTGAGTGGATATCACATCCTCTTTGACTCGTTCCAGGTTCTGCCTCGCATCCCGACCTACGACATACGGCCTCCTAGGGAGGATGCCATACGACTGGTCCTACTGCTCGGGGAACACATGAGCTACTAGCGTCTATCGGGTTTATCCTGGTTGGGGTTCTCACTGGGTTACTTGTTGTTTAGCTGACCCAGAGGCCGTTGCTGACAGAATGTAGAATCTCTTCTGCCAGCCCCGACAAACCGATAGACACTTGGAACAAGAAGATGGCCCCCACAAATGTTATGGTTGCTGGAAGCACAACAGGACAGGGTGTTGGAGAGTGCGTTGGAACCCTACTCTGGTAGGGGGGGGTTGTTCGCAGGAATGGCTGTGCTGTGTGTCGCCCTGGTATAGGCGTGGACCACATTCCCCCTGGATGCGAAAACTCCAGTGTTTAACGGTGAAATGGTGCACCTGATATATGACTAGAAATAGCTTAGGTTCGGGCTTGCACAAAACAACCACAAAACCACTACTACAACAATCTATTCCTCCAAAGATGTAACACAGGGCGAGGTACAAGGCTAGGGGAGGGAAGGGGAGGGCAGAGGCAGGGCAGTGGTGGGCGTGGAGGGACTGGAGACGAAGGGCACGTCAGCGCTGGTATGCAGCAGCCACGAGGAAACACACCTTAAGCTTAAAGGTGACGTACTACAGGTATTTCGGATGCCACGTCAGCAGGGGTGGAGATGGGAATGAGCGCGGCGAGGGCGCGCACGTCGAGGATGTGGAATCAGAGTGTGCACTTGGATTGTAAAGCACGCAGGGATGGCTAGGTGGGGAACTATTGGAACCAGTAACATCAAGTGCTTGAGGAGAAGGGACGTACGCGATGCTGGGCTTCACATCCTGTACACAACTGGATGTAGGGCTGGAAAATGGGGTCTGAATTTGGATAGATCAATTCACCAGATGTACAATCGAGGCTTTGAGGAAATTGAAAAGATCAGGGATGTCCAGGACATAAATCCAAATGGAGCATGTGTTCCGGGAGAGAAGTAGAATTGACCTGATATTGACACGATACAGCCAAATCAAACAATGCCCAAGTGCACAAAAGCCGAGCCTTATCAGGCTAGGGAAGTAAGACCAAAAAGGCATAAACGTGTCCCAGTGGTAGAGCTAGCAACAGATTCCAATTTTCGAGACGTTCACCGTAGATTTAGCAATACACTTGCGCAACAACTTCGAGGGGATTTCGAAGATCGCTGAGAATCGAATATGAGGACAAAAATCTGGAACTGATAGTCGAGTATTTGAGTTACCTCTCAATCCAGATAGGCCGAGAATTGGAATGAGGGCAACAGGAAAGTCGCAAGAAGCAGAATGAGCTTGTTGCTCGGAGGACCAGATAAAGGGAATACATTGGTTATCCCAAAACCTAGGGCTGAAGTAAGACGCCGCCGTGCAGACTGATGGGAGGATTTGGAGATGATGGTGGAAAGCAAGAAGCGGACCGATTTCTTCCGAACACCCCCACATCACCTTTTCTCTTCCACCCATGTCGTTTCTCAAGGAAAACTTCAGTCTCAAGTTCGAAGGGTCTTTCTTAGGTTCCTCCGGCCAATTTTCTACAGATGCCACTCTGGCAATGGACACCCTCTCCTCGCTTTGAATATTAAATCCGTGTCATTTTTCGGCGGATATGGAATCAATAGTCCAACTCATACTTTTTGCTAACTCCCTGTGCCGCTCATCTGCAATCGAGCTTTCTATCCCAGCACGCACCTGTGTGCAGACGTTTCGACCACGAGCCGTCCGCCACGCTTGCGGGCAACAATGGGCCTACCAAGCACGGGCGATACTACCCAACTCATACCTACTCTTCCTCCCTTCCTTATTCCCCTTCTCTCCTCGTTATACTATACCCTGACACTGCCCTCAGTCCTCGCCATCGCTCCCGATTCTACCCTGATTCGTGTTTGACGGCGCCACGCGTCATACTCGCACGTCGACTCGTAGAAGAGAGATGGAGAAGGGGCGGGGCATGGCACGGCACGGCGGCTGAGTCGATCGGATGGAGAAGACCTACGCGATCGAGTGGTGTACGCCTCTTGTACCATCCATGCGCTTGGACGTACTTTGACGTTTTCGTTTTGCTGGAGACGGAGGGTGCGCGCATGCTCGCTGACGCCATTCTGCCCTGTCTTCTCGCCGCCGCTGCTGCGCTTGTCCAGGGAGGACGAGACCGGCGCGCAGATCATCCTCGTGCGCCTTCCGTGCGCCGTCAGTGGCGAGCAGCTGCGCTGCGATTGGGTCGATGCACGGCGGCGGCGCCCACCTGGTTTGGCTTGATCGGCGGGGGTGCGTCCGGGGCGGGTCGCTCCTTCCCATCTTACCCGGAGGTACGGTCCAGCCTCACCCAACGTGCGGCGGGCGGCGTGCGCTATGCCCGCAAATTATCACGTCCTGCCTTTGGCGCGAGGGAGTCCCGGTGCCTTGTGCCTATCTTCGTAGGTGGTTAGGGTTAGAAATTTTTTCCCAGTGCTTGGGTTCCTGTCCTGCGAGAACAAGGCTTGAAGGAGAGAGTTGTCGTTACAGTCGCCAGCGGTCGCCCCACTTTTATTTTTGTCCGGTCTGTATTTATCTCGAGCTCCGCCGTAACTCCCATATGCCGACAGCCGGTATTAACCGTTCTTTAACGAAATCCTAGGAAACCTGTGCAAGATCCCCATATATCCTAGCTGTTTTCCTCTGTCTCTCGTTTTCTAGCATGTTCATCTCCATTCATTCAGCGGCAATGTCCACGACACACATCCCATGATCAACCACGCACTGCGCGATTTGACATCCGAATTCTTCCGCACCTGTGCACTCTTTGGCTCCTTTTTTGTCTTTCTTGCGTCTTGAACTCTGCGAACCCTAAAAGATTGCCAGCGCAGTTTCTACCATCAGCTTCGTAGCTCCATTTGCCTGCTCTCGCTCCCGTGAGGGCCTTTTGCCTCCCGTTGTCACCCTTTGAGCTTGAAGGCTGTACAAGGCTGTGTTGTGCTTCCCTATCCAGAGCTGTTTGAATATCCGTTTCTAGCGTCCTCGCAGCTACGAGCAGCGAAGCAATGGGCCACATATACATATGCAAGACCCCGCGTCGTTTCCAGCATCTCGATTCTTCCTTCCTTCCCTCACACTGCTCAATGTACGCCCTCAAAATACCTGCTGTCCGTGGCCTATTCGCAACAATGCCGCAAGTTAAGCTCCGTTTAAGCTCTCTCCAATCCATGTTCCCTCAATTCACCCGCTTCAATCCTTGCTCGCCGTCCAAGATCTGCAAAATGGCTTCAGACCTCTGTTGTGTGGCGTCCAAATTCCGCTTCAACATCTCACATTCAAGCTCTTCTGCACCCCGACAGCTCCCTCCCGGATTTTCCACGTCTCACACTCTCGATTTAGGGCTCCGAACAGACCGTGCCACTGCGGAATGCCTGGTATTCTTCGCGCAATTTCCAGAGACGCTGTGTCTGAGGTATGTCAATTCTTCGGCTATCGATAGCCTGTCCACTCTCTTTGCTTTCCTATCCTCTGCTGAATCTCATCCTCACAGCTCAGTGCCAAATGAGGCGCTGAACGGCGCCATTCTAGTCCATCGATGGTCGGTAGGCACTTTCCGAATGCCGTGTTGCTCTGCACTCATCGAGACTATCAGCTTTCTGTCCACCAAGAGATCAGGCGCACCGCCCGCTGAAGCCTAATCATCCCCGTGCACGCGATTTCGCGGCGCTTGGCGATGCTCAGACTTCCTCCCGGTGCCCGAAGCGTAGCAAGGACATATCTTTGCATTCTATTCAAGCAGCAACGACGACTATCTGGTGGCTGCCACCACAGCGCCTTCCAATCTCTGGTACGTGATTTTAAACATTTTATTGATCGGCCCACCTCTTTGCCTAGATGCAACTTGAGAATCACCATAACCGCCTTCTCTTGCCCGGTATGATCCCTTTTTAACATTCATTTGTTGGCTGAATTTTCGGCCCGCATACAGGAAAGATGTCTACCTCACCATCGTCTTGAAAATTATCCGACGGTTCGTCGTCGCCTTCTGTGCTTTGAGATCTGATTTAGTGTTTATTCAATCACTGACTGCCTTGACAGCATAGAGTATCCGAAGTGTTACATCCCTAGCACGAACTGCCACCACCTCGGACTCGCATGGCATCCCCAACGGTCAGCCCGTTCTTTCTTTTATTGGAACTCTACCTGACTTTGACATTGCGGAATAGGAATTGGGTGAAAATTAACTACATCTCTTTATCTCTGCGTCAACTTCGAACTCGACATTCGAATCAATGTTGGAGCTATTGATTGGGTTGGATAGAAACTCGATTAGTTTTCAATGCCACGACGAACTCAGCCCCATCAGCTACGGGTAGTTCAACTTTCGATTGTGGTGCCGTGCCCCACCTTCCTCCCAAAATCAATTACCCCGCCCACGACTGCGCTATCCAACACCTGCAAATTCTATTCCATTTTTTGGGATTCCGGTGAGCGGCTGCACTTCTCATATTTGTTATCTATGCATTTGACTACCGTACCTTTTTTCAGTCGTCTACGTGGTCAACTCAACCCCGTGTCGCCGTGCATTCCCGACGCGTTGTTCTTTCCCTCGCAGCCGGTGAAAGCGGTATGTTGCTATGCATGATATTACATTGTAATTTGTCCAACATATATTTTCGAGATCCCGCTGGAATCGGAGCTGTGGTGTGACGGTTCTACGCCCGCTGCCACAATATTTTCGATTCCGAGAAGGCCCGCGAGCAAGGTAAACTTACGCCGCTGGTACATTTTGATGGACTATGTTGTGTTCTTACATCCAACTCCGGTAACGATGTACTGTGGCCGCCACCACCGGGCCTCGAGCGCCAGTACAAGATGAGTTATTCCAGCCAATAAATGATATAGTTATGTGATAATCACCGCGCTCTATTCCTAGGTTCTAAGTGCCCACAACCAGTTTTGAAAAAAGTGTATGTGACCACGAGTCGAACATACCACCGTATTTCCTATCATGTCTATGCATCGTACCCTGACTGTTTCTTTATTGAAATTATGTACATAAAACCCAACCACAAGAGTTGTTACTATTCTTTTGACATGAATTGAGTACTATGAATGCAAAAAACTGAGATCCATGTAAAAGCACTTGCGCCGGAGCGAAGCGAAGGCACATCTTGTTTATCTTTGCTTAACCATCCCATCATCCTTCATCTCGGCGGTACTTATAAGTGACACGATGTCAGCCATTCTGCAAGCTACCCGATGCACTCCCATCTCGCAGCAGCACTCAGCCTCACCATCCTCTGCTTGACACCTGTTGGTCGTGCAAACAGTCCCTCCTTCTCAACGAATAACGATATCTATTGTCCTGAGGGATCGTACACGAGCTTTGTCCACAACAACTACGCATACAACGCACCCTTGGACGAGTTCACCAACATAACCAAGTCGTTCTTCGACTTTGCATGGTACACTGTGCATGCCCACCCACATTCGAATTCGCCCTCAAACTAACGTACTCCAATTTAGGGTGGTGTCCCCGCCACGAACACGACGGGCACGGACAACGTCCCCGGCGCCACGCACTCGGGAACTCTGGCAGGCGGAGCATACTACGAGACGCTGACCGCGTACAAGCTCCGCTCGGATGTGCTAGAGTACTCGTACCACGGGGACCCGTACATACTTGTAGTGCCAGGCCAGCCCACCATAAATTTCAATGGCTACGCGGAGACGATGCGTTTTGAGAGCATCTGCGGGGGCAAGGCGACCTATATCGATATCATCACGTACACATGCTCCAATCACCAGACCTTGGCGTATAGCGGGTGGTACACGTTTCATGAGTCGGTATTCCCAGGGTTGGCGGCGACTTTGAGGGCAACAATTATGGCAGGGGATTGCCCTCGTAAGTTGTCCCGTTTTTGAG
Source organism: Mycena olivaceomarginata (assembly GCA_029378375.1). NCBI lineage: Eukaryota > Fungi > Basidiomycota > Agaricomycetes > Agaricales > Mycenaceae > Mycena > Mycena olivaceomarginata. Next base: position 118,957 of record JARKIC010000541.1, read on the forward strand.
ACGGTTTGAACTGCTCATGACCGATGCGGTGGAAACAGAAAATTATTAGTGATTCAACAAAACAGAATCGGGGGAGCTTCTGGTGCTCAATGGATGTGATTTACTAAATTCAATGAATATGATCGACAAGATATGCCTTCGCTTCGCTCCGGCAGGCAAAAACAGCAGTTCCATGCATACTGGGGATGCATGGTTGAGTCTTACAGAGTCAAATTGGCAACGGTGGTTCCTCGTGGTCTAGATTCGAGCTTTCTGGGGTCAACCGTCTATTAGTGGAATCACTGTTAATAAAATAAGGTGAGTAAGGCCGGCAAGCGGCAGAGCCCGCTACCCAATCTTCTTTAAACTTCTGTGAAGGGCATTGAGCCAGAGAAATGGAGGCACTTGAACTCGCTCTGGTCGACGCGGCGGCGTCGACCGGCTCGCATTGGGCCGCAAAGAGTCTCCGTTATAGATGTCTTCCTGTTCATCTTGTACCAGGGGAGGCTGAGGATCGCAGAGTTGAGTATCGGAGTCTCTACCAAGTTCAGCTTTGGCCCTTCAACATGAAGGAGACTGAATTCTGAATCTACGTGGTCCTACTCAGGTGAATTTGAAGAGTGAAACAATGACATTCAACTCGTTGCTTCAATTTTGTGCTTCTAAAGATCACGGTTTTCCAAAGGGCGGATGGGCTGAATAAATTAAATTGAATGAATAAGATAGAGAGGATGAGCACGACTGAAGACTTGAACCAACATTCTGCTTTACAATTTGCCATTATACAGCATCAGGAGTGCTATAGAAATGTGATTTTCGAATTTGGTTTGACTAGTGACATGTATGCGCCATAAAGAGGATTCCATCGCTTTTGGGAGTCGGATTATTCCCTACTTGTCATGCTCAACTTCCTGTGCTCGTCGTGCGCACGTTGAAAAATGCGGTGTTAATGCTGGCGCGTTTAGGGCTTCACATTATATGCGACATCGTTCAAATATTCAGATTTGCATAGTCTTGATCTCAACTGTGCTACACACGAGATTTACGGCGAAGCACACAAAGAAGCGAGCTGAGGAAGTAAGATATCACGGCTTGTAATCAAATTTGGTATAGAATGTGATACATTGAGCAGCAGGCGTAGGTCGGCATCAATGTGCAGGGACTCACGGCAGCACAGAGCTCTGCAGCGGTACTGTTGAAGACGTCAAGCCTAGGTTATATAGCGTGTATCGAAATACTTACACTCAGATGCTTTGTCGTGCTAACTGCTGACCCAGGGCATTGCTAAGCCAGGCAAAGGCCTTGTGGGCCTCACAAGGGAGATCCCGGGGCTATTCGAATAGAAACAAAAACCACGAAAACAGTAAGAAATAGATTCGTTATGGCGACGTAGTATAAAAAGAACGAACTACAGAGTACGAACTAAAAGCAATGAGTATCACATTTTGAATGACTGGGGACCACAAAGAAATGGGACGAATACGAGCGCAGCACAGCGCATTATCTACAAAAAAAACCAAGTCAATCTCTGAGATGAGCGACAGATCAGATTGCATACCTCGGCCATTTGCGTCACAAACAAAAATCTGGTCAAAGTAGAAGAGCCAGAACCCAGAACAAACAAGATATGCTCACACACAAGTCGAGTAAGGAACGTCGTTGAGAGGCGAAATCTGGTAGCCGCGGCGTATGGGCGACGATAGATCAAGACGAGAAACGGGTTTGCGTGCTCTCGATCCTGAGATCGAAGATTAGGTTGAAGATGTGCGTGCAATAAATAACGCACCAGTCGAGAACGTCTGACATGAAAAAAATGAGTGATGACGTCCAGAAGTCATACGTGCTCATTTGTTGCCTGAGAATTGATGAATATATGCGGGTCGTAGGTACACTGACTTTGTCTGGATTGTTGCTGTCGAAGAAAAAGCATCAGTACAATCAGTGGGCGTCAGGAGTGCATTCACTCCAGACGAATGCTTAGAGGGAACATTCAGACTACGAACGACGTCGCGAATGTGGGATGCGCACCGGTAAAAAGCCATCGCATCAACACATTCAACTTTCATGGAATCAGCTGAGCTTCGAGAAGTCTAAATCATCGATGTTGGACGTGGGATACTATTGTGTAGATACTGGCATCGGCCGGCAAGCGACATGAGGTCAAGTGAGCAGAAACTCAGAAGAGTGAAAGAAAATTGATTACGTACCCGGAATAGCAGTTATCGCAAGTGGAGCAATTCGAAAGCATAGTACCCAACAGTCGTCGTGCTGAGGGATCGCACACAGCACCGCGGGTGCACAAAGCACATGGGGCAATGATTCGATGAGAGGCGATTAGTACCACAAACGCATCCCTACACATTCCATACTTCGGAGACTGCGCTATGGGACGCGGTGAGAAGAAAAAGAGGGATGGAAATATACCCAGATTCCAGAAGTAACAGTGAGCCGTCAATTGATGTTGTGGTAGCTGTTGGTAATGGGATACACCTCCGAGACAGTTGCACATCGCCGTTGGGTATAGCTGCGACTCTGCGAGGGAAAAATAGGAGAAGCGTTCGGGATGGAGCCATAAGTGGAGCCCGAGAGGTCACTGAAACGTCAGACTGGGGCGATGGTAGTGGACAATGCTGGTGAGGGACAAAGAGCGCGACTTGCGCGAAGCGGCGGTGCGGAATTTAGCTGGCCGCGTCACGAGCACACCTGATCCCTGGGCTGGGTGGACCTGGAGAGTCCCTGGAGAGCAGGCCCGAGCCTTGGAAGTAAACTCACAAGCCGTCACATGAGGGTCTTGCAAGCGCCTTGATCTGCCTTGTCAAAGTCATGGCTCCTTGCTACTTTCAGACGCTTTTGGTGATGAGACAGAGATAGAAAGGGAAAGGACGAAAGCTGTAGGGAACGGCGAGGTGAGCAGTACATGCAGAAAGCAGGGCAAGCGCAAGGCGAGCGACACGCGACTGGCACTGATCGATGTTGGGGATTGCAGCGTGATGGTTGGGGTGATCCGTCTGACATCGGGCGAAAATGCTTGGGGTTATGCAAAACCAGATTATGAGTTGGCGTCGACAATCATTTTGCTTCTGTGCCGTTCTTCTGCCATCTAAAATTTTGGCGGAGGGATCAGTGCTTATGTGAAAACAGCTGACGAAAATGTGATGCTCTGCATGTGGCTGAAGTTAGGGCTCCCTAAGAACCCGTACCTTACGGTAGCGGGAATCGTTGCTAGTCTATTATACACAGGATACAAAGGTAATAACACTATTCCTAGACTACAGGGTGAGTGGAACACCTGTTGCGCATCATCAATTGAACATGGTATATTCCATGGACGGAAAGGTCAGCTTACGAAGGGGGTTCACAAACACATCCGATCCTTGAGGTTCATCGACCTGAAAGGGATTTACTGTGTCGCGGGTGAAACTGGAAAAAGAGAGGACAAAAGATTATTCACCACCGCTGGAATATTCAAACCGTATAGCAGGGAACCAAGGCCCTGTGACCGAAAGAAGGTGTATCTAGAAGGTGTCCAACATTTTTCAATGCGTGAGAAGGGCTGACATGAAAGAGCATCGCACCGATACTTGCTTCAGTTTATGAACCTCGGGGATCAGGAGCGCTCGGAGACCGATTTGGATATCGTCACATCCAAGTTACATCGGTTGTGCTAATGACTGTGAATAAAGATGAATATGAATAGGATCAAGGCAGTGGCACAAAAGGAATGAACTGTTCTCGAGATATCTTGCTCCCCCGTCCCAAATATGGTCGTCATCATCCAGCCGGCGAAGTCGGGCGAGGTCGTACATTGACAGGTCTTGCCGCCTTTGAGATGGAGAAGGGCGTTGAGGCAGTGGTGGACGGGGAATGAACACTTCTAAGTGTAGATCGAGACCCAAGTCGATTTGAAGATTTCTTGCAGCTGTCCCTGTACACTGAGTAGGAGTTGAGGACTTGTATTCTTGTGTGAGAGCTATTGCAAGGGGAGCCAACTCGTGTCCAGATCTTCGCCTTGATCGAAGTATACTTGATTCCAGCCTCTACGACCGCTTGCTTGCAAGACCGTGAAGCAACACATTTGAGAAGAGGGCCAAACTCGGACCAGAAGGTAAGAGGACCAGAAGGCATGGAGAGAAGGGGGTAGCGACGTGACGGGGGGAAGGAAAGGAAAATGATCGATTCGCCAGACAGCTGCCCTTAAGTGGGCCATGAATGGTCTAAGGCTGGCCGCGGCATTGTACTTAGGAGTTGACGAAATACCCACGTCATAGATAGCGGAGCGCCCGCTACCCGCCAGAGGCGCCCAAAGTTAAACTTTGATGTTCAAAAAATAAACGCCTCGAGGCGACCACAACAATGGAACGCAGGCACCGAGGGAAGAAAGGGTGTGGATTTGGAAGGAACAAACACATACAATGTGATTCGAGCCATCTGCTTAATTTACGAGTAATAATAATAATAATAATAATAATAATATCAAGGCCTCTTCGGTAAAGGGAAGATCCGTGGGAAGGCAAAAGACACTTGTGGGGAGGGAACCAGATGAGGACGCAACAGGAGCCACTCAGCGCTCAATGGCGACAGTATGCGATGACAATCGGCGGTAAGCGATGACAATCGGGGATCTGCCAAGGTTGCGGGGCACCATAGCAACATCAAAGTGCTGTGTGTCGAATCATGCCTATTCACACACCGAACCCTGAGAACTGCCAGATATTCATCTCAGAAAGGTGGAAGTTTCTGCCTGCAACCGGGCTTTCTCAATAGAACTATCCCGTAGCCTAGGAAATATGACTATCATGGGTCAATGGTCCATTAATTCAACCTTCTCGAAACCTAGGTGGTGTCTATCTATGTACTTGCCGAGCCAAGTGGGCTGACACCTACTTGATACCTAACCGTGCCGCGTACCCTACCTGCCGCGAACTTTCACCCACCCCGGTGATTGCCCCCGGCAGTGTTGAATGGATGTGTAAAACTCCGATCAAATCTCATTTCCGTTTCCGGAGGTTAGCCCGGTGTTCGGCTCCTCAAGCGGCTCCTGCACAACTCAAATGCTATGCCGTGGCCAGATTAGAACCTCCCAGGAGACATTGTATTTTTGTGAGAGAGGCCGAGAAACACCCTTGCCGATGATGCCGTGCTTTTACCCTTGGGCTTGGCGCCGAACGGTAAGCGGGTGCATATATAGAATGTTGAAAAAACCAATTTACGGGGCTTCCTGCAATACTCTATCCACCGCAGTCTGTGTTCGGCATACATGAATGTTTTGAGAGCCTACTGTGTTTACTGCAGTGATCTGAAGTGCGGCTGTTCAGCACTTTCAACAAAGTTGATCTGTACCTGCCGGGACATTTACTTTTTCCTTCCCAGTACCCAAGTTCAAATAAAATCCAAGAGAACTTGTAGCTTGGGAGAAAGAGATCTCGGCGAGAGGCACGGTCACTATTGCGGGCTGGAGGATTTTTACCTATGCTCGAGCGTGCAGCTGAATGACAATCTTCCGAATGAGGATTTGACGGCGATGGCAGGTGGCGGCATCCCGCCATTTAGTCTTTGCGGAATGATCGCAATCATATCAGTGCACTACGGACTCTGCCCCTGGCGAGTGACGTCCTCGGGATAATAAAGGTGTTGCGGAGAGGAGACACCTTCTCGGGGCGAGGCGAACAGAAAGGCAGCTGGACAAATTGGGGAAGAAGATCTCTGTGGCCAGGATGCAAAACTTCAGAAGGGCAGTGAGCGTTGCGAGAAGGCATGACTCCTGCCCAACTAGTGTTTTGAGAATATTGAATACGAGTGGGGATATTTGGTGCACCAGTCTCTGGCGTCCTCGACGATCTCGAGCACTGACAAGATAATTGTGAATGACGGTCAAGGGAATAGGGCACAGCAGCCTTTTGCACAATTGTTTCGCTTGCTGGCGGGCCGGTCGCGCTGGTAAGTTCAACCCAGATTTCATATTCCGGTTTACACATTGATATCGCTTGAGCCTATGCACGCTCTCGTCGGCCCTACTCCCTACTTCTTCTTAATTAGTCTCCCATTCCGTCCCAGAAGGATAATGAATGGCTCATGGAGACTTATCCTCAAGCTGTATCTGATACCTCTTCATGCATATCTGCGATCGGCCTTGGGAACCGATTTCAAAGCAATGTTAGCGCCGGATTCCATTTTTAATTGGATGACTGAGGAAACCCATGGCTCCTCAAGATACTTCACCTCCTCCTCCGTCAACTCAACCCCCTTCTGCGAAGCCTGTTCCACGTGTTCGACCGAACCGAGCCCGATGATGGGGGAGTCGACTTTTAGTTGGATCCACTGTGCCGTGAATGGTTTGACTCATCGAGATGAAGGGGTCGTAAACTTCGTGCAGCAGCATGAACAGTGTCTCGCCCTTCGACGTCTTTGCAATCTTCTATGTCAATATCTATATAATCTATATAAGAATTAACAACGGTTTGTCTATGACCACACACTCTAATTGGCTCACCAGCGTCTTTGTCCCGAGACAAGCAGCTCCAATTATGTCACTTACCTCAAAATTAACTGTTGTTTAAGATTTTGCTCGTTCGGCGGTGCAATTGCTCGCTTCCTCTCCTCTCGTGCTTGAATTCTTTGCTTTCACCCCCATTAGGCCTACTGCTTCCCCACATTTATAGCTATCAACTGACCAAACACCTGAACTACCGCAGTCACAACTGCAAACATCTTCCTGGGCAGCAGTAGGGAGTGTATCAAAGTTTACTCTCGAAAACTGCGTGCTGCTGAACAGCTGACCCAGGCGAAACCTTCTTTGGACAGGACACAGTTGTTCGCAGTTGCTGTGGCGTATTGCGCAGAAATGACCCTTGGGCGGCAGGCCATGTACTCTCCGGCAGATTCTCGAAATATAAACCACTAAAATAATTATCAATTCGCCACCCATTCGCTCATCCTTGAATTCACTGGGACTGCAATCCCCTACTCTGGAACAGAGAAGGGTTCTGTGGGACCGAAACTGACCACCTCATGCAAGGTATTCACCTGGGGTTTCGCCGAAATCACTCACATGATAACATCATCTGATTGATATTTGAGCTTGTTACAGTTCAAGTTGAAACATGTGATATTAGATGATGTAGAAAATGAGTCATCAATATTTCTACTTCATCTGATCATCATCTGACTCATTCAAGTTGAAGCCCCGGCCTTTCATGTGATATCTGAAAATCCCCTACTCTGGAACAGAGAAGGGTTCTGTGGGGCTGAAACTGACCACTGACCACCTCCCACAAGCAACACCCCCGTTTTTCCAGTATTTCTCCAAAATCACTCACATGATAACATCATCTGATGATCTGAAGCCCCAGCTCTTCACATGATATCAGATGACAGAGGAAATGAGTCATCAATATTTCTGCTCCACTTCGTCTGATCATCATCTCGGCCTGCGTCTGACTCATTCCAGTGCCCTGACCTTGCACGTGATATCAGAGGGTCAGTACTTAAAGTTAAGAATATGTAGAAAAGCCTGTGGTCTATTCTACCCTTACTCGGCATAAAATTCCATTGCAGGTTTGACCTGTGAGTAGCAGTTGAAGATTAGTCCTGACTGCAACTAGGGCAGGTTGAATATTCCTGATGGACTTTCCAATGTAATTCCCAGACGTGTCAGTGCACTCATGTCTGTGACTGAAATGTTCCTTGCTCAATACACACATCAAAATTCCGACAAGTCTCAGGAAGGAGTTCTCGTTTCGACGGCCAGGGCATGTTAAATTCCCCTAAAGTTTTGGATGGAGCCTCCTAAGCCATATTACATGTGATTCACCCAAAAGCCTCGATGCACTCAAGCCCGTGTTTTGAAATATTCTGCGCTGAACTCACACATCAAAATTCCGGCAAGTCCTGGGAAGATGTGGTCTTTCAACAATCAGGGCATGTTCGATTTCCTTGAAATTTTGCAAGGAGCCTCTGAAGGCATATCACATATGATCTGCCCAAAAAACTCGGTGCACACTGGTCTGTCTTTCAAAATATTCTATGCTGAGCTCACACATCAAAATTCCGGCAAGTACGGGAAAGATGTGCTCGTTTCAATGGTCAGGGCATGTTCAATTTCCCTGACATTTGGCATGGATCCTCTCAAGTCACATTACATGTGATCTGCCCAAAAAACTCGGTGCACACTGGTCTGTCCTTCGAAATATTCTGTGCTGAGCTCACACCAAAATTCTGGCAAGTCCCGGTAAGATGTGGTCATTTCAATAGCCAGGGCATGTTCAATTTTCCTGACACTTTGCAAGGAGCCTCTCAAGTCATATTACATGTGATCTGCCCAAAAAACTCGGTGCATACTAGTCTGTCTTCCGAAATATTCTATGCTGAACTTACACATCAAAATTCCGGCAAGTACGGTGAAGATGTGCTCATTTCAACAGTCAGGGCATGTTCGATTCCCTGACATTTGGCATGGAGCCTCTCAAGTCATCTGCCCAAAAGATTTGGTGCACACTGGTCTGTCTTTCGAAATATTGCAATGACAAATCAATTGCGGCACAAGAGTAGGGGACCGGCGCTCGCTGCCGCCACCGTTAATTCACCGTTCTTTGAAGATTTGCTCCCTTGGCAGTGCAATTTACTCATCAGTTTGATACCCACCTTTTCTTGCTCTGCTCTCATTCTACCCCGATCTTGCAGGCCCGGCACTCTTGCCCTGTTTGTGTACTAAGTGTATTCCCATTGTGACCCCTCAGCCGAACACAGTCTGGCACATTCACAGCAGAATTCTCACTGCGCCCCGGTTACTGCTCTCACTGCCCCGCAATGTAGTCGAAGCCCCCCACCTTCCCCTCCTCAGTATCGGGACAAACATCGATCTCCAGCACAATCATCCAGTTCGATGTATCGTAGATGAAGCCCATCTCCCCGCTACTCGCATCCCGGCATTCGATTCCCTTCACCTCGAAGAGAAGAAGCGCAGCGTTGTTGAGTCAGTTCCCCGAGACAAAGTCTGTCGCCTCGTGGAAGGTTGTTCACTTCGAGAACACGGAGTCCTGCGAGATGTCATGACGAACGGAAGCGGGCCCTGGTAGAGCGACTTGGGGATCCGTATATCGAAGGAAGGATGGCAACTCGAGCCGTTTGGGATGATCCCTCACGAGTACCGCCCAGCGCGCCGTGGGCTGAACATTCCTCTGCCGCCATCTCGAAAGCGGATATTGGAAGCCTTCTCTCGAAGTTGCTACTCAACTGATTGACGAACCCGAAGAAGCCCCTGCTGGACCGATTACAATTGACACAGGACGATGGGGATCGGGCTCTCCTGGAACGGATGAAAGTCGGTCTAAAGGAACGAGTCTTGACTGTCATTACCTCAGGTTGTAAACGTGCGCACAACAGACCGCAAAAGTGCTTAGAGAGACTGCTCAGATTGGAGGAGGAAATTCGATGCGAACGGGATGAATTCCGGTGGACAGATGCGGAAATAGATTGGTTCATCGACCAAGAAGAAATGCTCCCACTACGCAATGAGGAAGAAATGGATGACAATCGCATGGACGAGAACTGACGCTTCCGCACTGGAGGTCTCTGTGACACCGCTGTATATTCACTGTACTTGATGTAGATAATTGATCAGCGTTAGTTTAACTTTGTGTACATTATGACTAATACATTCACATCTTGCACCATGATCACCACGTTCGACTAAGACGAACACAGGTGCGACGGCCCTCAAGACTTCCCACTCTGGCTGGGCATCCACATCTGCCCACCTCCACAGGTTACAGAGGTCCCATCGAGGGTAACACGACCCCTACCCAGGGTACAGGCTAGAGTCCCGCTAACGGACTCGCCTTGCTTCACTGCAAGAGGACCACGACCGGCTCGCGATCATGGTGAAGCTCTCTCTCAAGCTCCCAATCCGTCCCGTCTTGCGAGGAGCTACGCGCCGAAGTACGAAGGCTTCACAGCATTTTGCAAAAATCGTCGAGGATTAGGGGGATCAATCCCAATTGGGTAAGTGGATCACGTCTATCAGTGGCTGTACCGCTCATTCTCACCACCATCATCTCACCCGCATGAGGCTCTTCAAGCCCGGTCTCAGGTGCATTATGCCTCTGTTTGACGGTATTTTGCTTCCTTACCCTGTAAAATGTATTGTACATATACACTGCGTATCCTACAATATTTTTTGCGATTTTTGAAGCAAATTTCGGCATCGTGGTTGGCATCATCGCCAACGACGTCGAGGATATCTGATCGTTATTGATGGCGGCGTCAAAATGCTTGGATCACTAACCGTTGCATCCATCAAATGGATCCATAGCAGCACCTCAGCCGACCGATCAACCAGAGAGGGGCGAGGCGAGGACATGTGCCGCCTGCTCCCCAAAAGGGGAAGAGTAAGGTTGGTCACGGGTATGCGGGTTCACCCGCGGGTTTGTACCAGGGGTATGGTGGGTACGGGTACGGGTCGAGCGAGTGTTGAACCCGTAAAACCCGCCTACCCGACCCGTAAACCCGCGGTTTTTCAGCCGAAATTTGGGTTGACTTCCAGACCAGTCATTGTGATTTAAGGATGCATGATTGTAACCTCACGCATCGAGTATCTCCGAGCAAGCAATTTTACTGACAGTATGTATCTTGTTAAATTACGGTATTTTCTTTTACAATCTCGTTCCATTTCGAACGTCCTTCCTTTTCGGGTTTCTTATTCGGATGCTTTATATACGTCTGTCATTAAACCCTCACTCTTAGCGCTCGTCTCCTTACGCGTCCGCTGAGACTAGGTTCACATACTCACTTACAAAGCTCACAGTACATTAGAGTCTCTGTTTTTTATATCTGCACAGGTCTAGTTCACGGGAACTTTTTCCGGCCGGATTTTCTCCATTTTAGATCAGCATTATTTTTAAATTGCAAGCTGTCAGAGATAATTGAAGTGAACAATGATAATAAGGTTGAGAAGTAGTCAAGGTATATCTAATATCATGAAATATACTCGATTTCTGTCTCATCCTGGCAGGTAAACCCGACGGGTTGGACAACGAGTTAAACGACCCGCAGGTGGTTGAGGAACCGCAGGTTTACCCGCACGGGTTTTGTACCCGACCCGCGCCGGGTACGGGTTCGACGGGTACGGGTGCGGGTTGACCTTGCGGTACCCGCGGTTGTACCCGTGACCAACCTTAGGGAAGAGGAGAAGGTCATTGGCAGGGGCACTAGCTGTGGATGGCTGGAGTCGTGGATTTACGGTCCAATTTCCCTGGCTAGTGCCGTGACATGAGACAAATGATTAGTGACACGGGTGTTCGGCCAACACAGGCAGAGGCAATCCTATGGGCAATATGGTGTTTAAGAATTACCTCATGGTTGCGGGTTTTTGAGGGCAGCTTATGTGTTGATGGAAACATGGGTGACAACTCTATGTACTGGTTGACATGTTCAAATGCAATTACATGTGCACTTCTGTTGTGAGATGTCGGCCAAGAACACTGTTTCCAGCATTGGTTGCCAGCAAATAATTTTTAAACACTATATATGTCATAAAATCCTAAATCCTGGGAACGAATGGTCTACTGTTACACCCCAAAATAACTAACTAACGTGCATACCGAAAATCACGCAGCGAACAGGTCCTGTTTCTTCTTGGACGAGTACTAAGCGGGATGCTTCTCTGTCATCTCTATTTCGGCCGCTGGAGTATCACCAGGAAGGCCCTGGCCCGAGTGCGATTCTGCGTCGGTATCGCCGTGATAGAGGTTGAACCAGAGAAATAGCTCACGTTGGGTTTGAATGAGCCTATAGAAAACTGTTCCAGAGCGTCCATCTTTCGAGCCAAGATCAGCGACGGATCTATTCAGAACCTAAAAATTTGAGTACCACAGGAGTCCGGCGGAATTCTGGAGCATGCATTGCGTTTGGGTTAGCTTCAGCAGAGCGGGAACAAGAAACGCACGAATGCTCCTATACTCGTCGCCGCATTCGCTCCGCCCCTGATTTTCGCGCTCACCGCTAGCATCGACGTTCACTCCCGAAGACGGGCCCCCGTCTGCCCCCTTTCTGCTATTGAGATTCGCGAGCTTCAAGTTTTGTGAGACGACACCAACTCAGAGATTTTGTTATGAGAGTGCAAACCAGGGTAATACAATAGACGCGGCTTAAACAGTAAGCGATGCCAGTGGGGCACTGGGGTATGTGAGCCACGGATGGAAAGCGGAGGGCCAAGACACCAACCATTGCTTTCTTTGTTCGCCAGAAATCTAAACGAACAGTTGTATGAGTTCGATAAATACCGGAAATTTCTGAAGCCTACGCAATCATGATAGCCAACGCTATGCTCGCCGAAGAGGTTCCGGTCTGGATGGTTTGTGCCACCAGTCGATTGAGCAGACTACTAGCACTACTACTACCAACGAGCATTAAATTGGGTCAGTGATGCTGACTCCAAGCTCACCTCCTGGTCCCCACGAAGGAGGACTTGGCCTTCATCAATTTAAACAGAAGAGCCGACGCAATTGAAATGTCCGCCACGACTCCGGTAATCATCCAGGTTCTACATTCACATGTTAGTTACAGTCGAACGGACCTCAGAAGAGATGCCGACACACGTGGCAGGGATTGTGGCCTTCTCCCGATTCGTATATTCGGGGAAGATCGCGATCGTGATGCCACCAGCAAACGCGGCGCCGAGCTGTCAGGGACGATCGAAATCAGAGCTTAAAAGAGTGAAGGAGGAATAGTGGCTCACTGCAGCCGTGATGAAGAAGAATAAAATGAGGGTGATGAATTTGTTTCTGGTTCTAGAACGAGGTTAGGAACTGGGCCTCAACTCATGATATAAACGCGCACAGGAGCCAGTACCTAGCAGCGAGGAAACCTTGGACCAAAGCCGCCACTATGCCAGTCGCAAAGATGTAGAGCGGGTCAAACTGTTCGATAACATGTGTCTGATTATGTTTCTTCCAATAAGACCAAATGACTTGCCCAATACTGGTTCTGCAGATACGCCAAATCTCCTGAGAAAGGGAACTGGGTCAGCGACAGTGGTAGATAAAGTGGAAAGACACACCCCAGTGAGTGATTGTATACTGCACATGGGATATATTAGCCTTCATGTTGTGGAAAAAGGAGATACATACAAGATATACAGAGGTATAGTTGGCGATCATCGCCACCGTATCAATCGCAATGACAGACGATACCAGGAACTACGAGGCGGGGCGGAGGATTAACACGGTTACACGAACAAAAGATCAAACCTTCAACATCCAATTGTCGTGTTTGAAGTGGCGGTAGTAGTAGGCTGCCTGGAGCTGGTTTAATGTCTTCACCATGAACTTGTGACCCCATACCTGAGTAATTTCGATGGTGTAAAGAACCTAGCATTCATAATTGTCTCAAAAGGCAAAAACGTGCCGAAACCAATGCTCACTGAATTTGCCCAGGTTGCCACAAGCAAAGCCCTAGATGAACGAAGTAAGGCCGCATTTCGAAAATTCAATAACAAAGAATTTACCCAAGAACAATGTCCGTATCGAAAGACATCTCAGAAGTGAGGGAAAAAAGGGTTTGCCAACCAAAGGTGCTGATGGTTTTAATATTATCGACATGGCCCCGCTCGATCACAAATTGCCCCATACGGTTAGACTAAGGTTAGCCGGACAGCCAAAAAAAAAGCGGCCAAGTTGAGCAGTCACGGCGGAGTCCGGAAGCGAATGGCAGGGTTGTCTCGGTATTCAACTCTGGCGGGTGTCCTTTGCTTAGGTTGTCGACTACCCTAGGGTCTCTGACAGTACCGGCTCAGGGTTGACGTTTGCGGCGGAATTCGAAGAGTCGTCTGTAAAGAACATCCAAATCCTAGGGACCCCCCGTTACTGCACGACGATGTTGTAAAAGAGCACAACCCAGAAAAGGGTGGGGCTATTCAACTGCTTTGGTGACCGATGGATTAGTAAGTACTCGGCTTCGAGCACCCGGGTACGTGCCGCCTGGGCGGCCTTGCTGAGTTTTAAAGATTGTGTCTCAGACCGATTCGGCCCCGGACAGCCGACAGTCAGTTCGAGCCAACAGACAGAGGAGAAAAAGCCCTGGGCGCGAGGAGCGGAGTTTGTTGAAATGGGTTGGGGTTGATTGCGGAAATGATTCCGGTAGTGGATTGGTAGAAGTGCGATCATTCGTGCAAAGTCTACATGGTGGGATGCCGACACCCGCCATCGTCGTGGCAAGCACGCATATTGTTCTTGAAACCGCCTCCTGCTCAGCAAAATAATATGTCTATGCCCGTCCTTTCCCAGATATTTCGTCGCAGGCAGCTTTCCCATCAACTATTGCTTCGGCCGTGCGTTCCACTTCAGAGTCTCTCGGGGTGAATGAACCATCAGATCTTTTGTTCTCTTTCCTCGGAACCCGGATATGTCAAGAGGCGGCTCGGAACCTCTCCTCTAACAAAGTGATTCCGAACCGCTGTGTTGGAAATGGCCTGTCACGCGCCGTCGCCTTGGACTCTCTCCTATCCGTCGCATTTACTGCGCATCCCCGATCCCTGGTTACGTCTACTATATCTACCTAAACCCGGTCGTATACGCTAGCTTTTATCCCCCATCGCGCTTGTACTCCCTTTGTACCTGCGTTATATATCCTTGCTCTGCGACTAATTCTCGTGTGCCTAGCGCCTGTTTTGACACGCTGGAACACATAGTGAGTTTTCAGGACATACGAATACATTGACCGTCAAATATGCTACGGGGCTTGGCAGTCAACATAGGCTTAATTGTAGCAAGAGTAAATGGGATTTGAAATCCCCGTGGTGGTGTCACTGTTGTGGCAACGGCGCCGCTCAGGGGAATTGCTTCGCAAGCCCTACGTGTTACGGCCGTTAGCAAAATCGATGAGATTCGCCGGTGGAAAATAAATATTGATGCACTTGCTAAGCAGCTCTTGACGATTACATTCAGGTGCCTCAAGATAGCAGAGACATTCGATCAGACTAAGACTGAATAAGGATCTACCCTCTCGCGATACCCTATTTGAAAGAGTGTGTTTGTTGATTGGCAATCTCAATTAAGACAGTGTTTATCCTTTGGTACATAGTCCATGATTTCAAAAACGGATCAGTCGAGCAATTTGTGCCGAGCCAGTGTAGGTTCCGTGGAGGTCCACGGTTGCCAACGACGGATTGAACCTGGGCTGCGCGGTGGCCATGGGAGATGGGCGTGGAAGGTAATTACGTACGGCGGGGATCAAAAACGAGGGGCTCAATTCGGCAGATCCCGGCCCATGTCGTGTAAGAGTGAGATTCCGAGTGCGCGAGAGCTAGATCAATAGTAACTCAGTCTTCGCGCACACAAAGTAAGCGGAAGTCTGAGGGAAACTACTCGAGTACAGAAGTATTTATACTGAGTAAGTACGCCGCAATATGACTGAAGTAAGTATGAGTTTGCCACAATCTATCTAAATGGTAATAAAGTATGTAAGTGTAACGAGGGAGAAAAGAGAAAATTTTCAAGGTGAGTTCACCGTGAGGTCTCCGTCTTCCTGCAGGTATGGCCACAGCTATGTGGCGGGAAAGATACCCGTCTATCCGCCAACATGTCGTACCCCAAATGCATCAACCCTTACAGTTACAAGCGGCTGCTTGGCCGCTTTGCGGCCTCGCATCCCCTCCCTGATGTGTGATTTGGAGTTGCACGCTCCTCGCTATGAACCTTTCCGTGGTCTAAAGATGGACCGAAGTAAATAAATAAATTGCGGAAGATCTTCGGGCGAAGTAGCTGATTGACAGATGGCGGAGTTTGAAAAGGTTTCAGACATGCTGAATTTCATGAAGAGAGAGGTTTGCAGGCTCCTATCCGCACACGTTACGAGGTTTGGGAAGATCAAGTAGGTAGTATTCACAATTGATATCCTAGTAGTAATACAAAGGACAAATCATTGATAGCCGACACTAATACTGGACAATTTCGTTCAAATCGACAGGGGGCGTGACGCCCTGACCCATTTTTACCTATTCGGCCAAACTTTTGCGTGACAACTCGACAATTTTGGCATTTGAACCGTAATTTTTATCTTTTTTTGCCTTTTTTTCTAGGCAATTGGGGCCTGTGTAACCACTTGGAGGTTCGATAGAGGTCCGAGTGACGCGTGACCCTCGACCAAAGTTCGTGATCGACAGGGGGGTGCGTGATGCGTGACTGCCGATTTGAACGAAATTGTCCAGTACTCCCGAACTTCAAGGCCCTAACCACTCCACGGCCGCATAGTTTCCCTCGTTCACGGTACGGTAAAAAGTAAGACTGTAACCGTCCGTATCAACCGTACTGTATCATTTCGACCAAAGGTTCAGGTGACGGGTGACAGGTGGTCGCGAATTGAACAATTTTGACCTAGGTGACGGTGACTTTGCGATTTGGGGGCCTAAATAAGCGAAAAAACGTCAAAAATTTCAGTCTGGCGGTGATGAAACAGTGACTATGGGGCTAGCGGTGAAATAACCACAAACCAAACCTTGTAAATGAATACCCGGTTCGATAAAAGTGACTACAACAACTCAAACACTATAATCCTCGTGCAAGTTCGGGTTTCCAATCCAGTATAGATTGTGGCAATTTGAACTTTAGTTCTCTTTGAGAAGCAAGACTTTACAGGTCCACAAGTCGTATAGATAAACTGCTCGAATCCGTTCTAGGCGCAATCGCGGATAGTCAGACGAGATTTTATGTTCAACGTTTTTGTGTGATGTGGGTCTAGGTTTGGAGAATGTACTCCGAGGCAAAACACAAGTGATTCTTATGAATCCTGATTCCAAATAGTATCCGCGATTGCTAATCCTTGCGAGATTACAACCAATTGTCAAGTCCGATTCGTTTCCTTATATTCCACGCGTCCGTTCCATTTATCCAATATGTCCACGCGCCGTTTATAAAGATCCAAATCCAACACAGATAATATTCAAAACTGGGATAACAAACAAAACTTGGTATAGCTTCTGGGTGTCTCCGAATGAATGCCTACTCGACCGGTTAAGCGTGAAGTCTAGTAACTTCGCGTCCAACAGGTGGGGTGAGATTCACTGGTGTTCCTCCCATAACCATCCACTTAAATACGTTACAGGATTCTAAATATAAACGAGACTGATACAAACGAGCAATAGGGTTCAGGGTATATGACTAGTGGTATGGCAGCTAGCCGATGAACTCCTGTCAGATATCAAGCGATTAGTAAAATTGAGAGAGATTTATAAGAAACATCAACGAGCCGAGTTTAGCGATGAGTCAAGATCTACATCGCTTAGAACGATCGTGATGGAATATTGTTGATATGTCAACTTTTAGCCGACCTCCTCGTCAGCACTCCGCTACCCTCCTGGTTAACCATCCGCCCAACTGGTTCCACTTTGAACCACTACAGTGATTTGTCTGAAAACTGTGATAGCCGCCGTTTCCTAGTACCCGAGTATGGTTTCTTAGTCAATTGTTTGATCGACCAAGTCCAACCTCCTCTTGGCGGGTCTGAAGACGTCAGACGATGTCTAATAATGATCCCTCTGGTTCAGAAGGATAATCCCTCGTAATACGCCCTTAGTCAGGGATGTGCAGTAGCCCCAATCCGTTTCCAGGATGGTAAGGCACTTTCCGCGATTGCTCCATTAGCGGCTTCTCACTTCAACCCTTTACCAGGATCGTTGTCCAGCGCCTTTCTAATGGTTCGAGACACATTATATCCCTTTTAGCTAACTGCCCAGGCCAGCAATAGCCCTTGTGAGATGACGTCGTAATGTAATGAAGTACATTCTAGTATGTTGCAATTCGAGCAGATTTGAATAAATGCCCGGGTGCCCCAATACCAGGTCTGTCATCTCCCCTTTTCATAAATGTTGAGTGTCCCCACTCAACTGGCCGTAAATAGCCTTCTCTGAATATGACAAATCTTATTTTGTCATCGAAGTGATCCGTTCATGTCAACATCCATCATTCGAACTTTCGAACCCCCGAGGATTGTGGATCATATCCCTTTTTAGGTTACGAGTCCGAAATCCTCTTTCCAATGTACTAGACAGCCCAATTTTCCGTCAATACAATCGCAGTTGATGCTTTAGCCCCTATTTCCAAGATCCCGCTATAGTCCACCCCTAAAATGGAATAATATTCCATCTTTGAGTAACCGCGATTGATTTTTCCTTAGAAGCCAAAACATCTTCCATCGTATTCACCTCTACTTGTGCCAGTGGAACTCGAGTTCCGTTGTACTATCCACGCTTCGCACGCGATGTCGTAACACAGCACGTGCTCGATGTTGATATTCACAACAACTCCTTCTCAACCACAATGCCCGCCCCACGCGCTGACCACGCCATCTTCTCTGATATCCCCTTTGCCACTTTCAACACACCAGAGGACCGTCGAGTAGGAGCCGAGGAGTTCTTCCAGGACCCCAAGAGCTTTGCTTTTGTCTTGCCTCCATACCGCCTCACCGATGCTGATGTCGCACCAACCCCTGGCGGCCCTTTCTTGACCGTGTTCCCCGGGGAACGGGGCCCTTCTACGCTTAAGCACACTCTGGAGACTTCCCCCTCCATCTACTTCCTGATGCACCCCGCCATCTATCGCCTTATGCCATTTGTTCGGGTTCCTGCGCGTATCAAGCGCACGGATCCTGGCTATTTGGCCACAATCATCGACCGTGCGGTGCCAGTCTTCGTGAGTATTTATCACCTCACGAAGCCGACCCCCTATACTAATCGCGATTGCTTAGGAAACCGTCCATCGTGCCCACCCACATGTCCAGCACACCAGGACCCTGATGATCCTGCTGGCCAACCTCAACCGCTTCGTGCTTGTGGTGAAGGCTCTCATCCCTCATCGTGCTCGCGACGAATGGTTCGCCTTCGTCCCCCCTGGGGGTTCCGCGACTTCTCCCCGCTGGGACACGGTGCGTGTAACATTCTCTCTTATCCCGTTTTTTTTTTTTTTTTTTTTTTTTTTTTTTTTTTTTTTTTTTTTGGTGGTACGATAATAGGCCAAGCAACTAACAATGGGTTAGCCCCGGGCCACGTAAGGTTCGGGTTGAGTGACCCAGGAAGAAAACTACACCGTCCAGAGAAATGCACAGATGCACGCCTTTTGCGGGGCAGTGTGGGGCTGCCAGGCTAACCATCCCCTATACGTCGGCTGCGGGGTTGGTCTTGGGTAAGTGCCCGGCGACCCACTAATACTCTGGAATCCTTTAACCAGTCTTCTGGTAGGTTACTCTCGTTGTCCAGGGTTCCGGACCATGTTTCTCTTACTAGGTTAGGCGGTAGCCGGGGGCGGTTCCTTCTAGTTGGTCTGTTCGCGAGTAATATGTCTTGTTGGAGACGTTGATTCAGATTGTATAACCACTTGTTAGTGATTTCCGCCTCGTCGATTGGGGAGCCGGCTCGGCTGATGACTCGGTCATTTCTTAGCATCCATATTGTGTATGCGGACTCGGATATCAAGATCCTATACATCCGCTCTGAGCCGCGCTTTTTCTTTCCACTCTCATCCCTGAGGTCCACAAGGCCACATCCCAGGATGCTCTCTATTGAAATCTCGGGCCATTCTGGCTCTTTTTCCCGCCATAGTTTCTCAGCTGCAGACCATATCAGTTCAGCTCCTGGGCTGCTACAGGTTGTCAAGATGTGTTTGAGGTCTTCTGTTTCTCCACACTCCTGACATATGGCCCGTTCTTGGCATTCCGGAATGTGAGTCCAGTAGTGGCCCACCCGGTGTGCATTGTGCATAGACCTCCACAGGAATTGGGCAGTCCGGGGCAGGAAATCTTTGTGCTGTAGGGATTTCCATATATCTTCGTCTGTGACGACTCGACCTCTTGTTTGTTTAATGTGCCGTTTGACATTTTCTAGCATATGTTCAGTGGAGGGCCTGGGCTCTAGGTCCTGGGCTTTCACCTCTCGTATTCCGCGGTAAAAAATCTTCTGTTTATTGCCTTGTAGCTGTACACCGGGGAGCGCCATGGCAGCAGGCACGTCAAGTTGTATGTCGGGTACAATACTGCAGGCAGCAACTGTTTTTGCTGTCTTGTTTGCTAACTGGCACAGTGTTCTGGCCTCGGTTCCGGGGCCCGCTACAACAAATTTTGTCCTCGCTTTTCTGGCCTTGAGTTCAGCCACGATTGCTCTAAGTAGTTCTCGATGGCGGACTCCCACCCAGCCTTCGTTCTCCCAAGTCGTTAATTTGGTAGACATTGTTTTCCCTATGCTGTCCTGCATGCTGATTATTGTCAGGTCGGCCTGGCTGTCTGTGGAGCGGATGGCTTCAAGTATTGCTGTGAGCTCTGCAACTTGCGTCGACTGTGTCCATGCTTTTGGTACTCGGAGGCTTATGTTCCTTGGGTCATCTCTTCCGAATACGACACTCGCTGCGGCTTGTGGGGGCCGTCTTGGCCGCGTTAGAGTGGCTCCCCCAATGTGTACTATTACGGTATCTCCAGGGATGGGCCTTGTTCTTCTCCTGTTTACAACGGGCCGGGGCCGCTCTCTGGGTTCCCCTATCCTTGTGGTGAGTGTTCGTAGTCCCTGGCCAAGTGATTCTATCTCTTGGGGTAGCTGGAATAGAATGGCTCCGTCGTCGCCTTCAAAAAGCTCCCGGATTTGCCTTTCGTTCGTCCGTCTAGGATCCCACTCAGGGTGTAGGAGATCTAGCTTTGTTTTTGCTCCTTTGGCGCATGCATGTGGGTTCTTGCATCCTTTGGCTTTGTCCTCCTCACAGGCATCGCACAGGCATGTGGCACTGCTCTCGTGAGTGTTGTCTTGGAGCCGTCCAGCGGTGTCAACCCCCTCTCCGACTGTTAGGACGGAGTGAATTTGTCGTAGGCATTTTGCCTTTGGTCCGTTATTCCCTTGTAATCTTACTTCGCCTTCCTCAGGGTGGTGCCATAGGGGCATTTTACGCTGGAGCTCTTCTGAGGGTAGAGTCGCCTTAAATGTCAGGCCCCTGTTCTCAAGGCATTTTAACATGTCCTTATGTTGGTTAGGGTACGCCCTCCGGCTTACTTTATACTTTTGTACTAATATTTCGGTCTTTGCGTCATCCGCTACTACGGGTTGTTTAACAACACGTTCACCTAGATGGTGCCTGGTAAGGCTGGCCCAAAAGGCGCGTTTTAGTGGGTCTGTCTCTGCCAGGCTTCCAGCCTTGACCAGTTGGATTGCTTCGTTTCTGGCTTCCAGGTCAAGCATGCCAAGTCCACCCATTTCCTTAGGGGCCATCAGCTGCTCTCTTGATATCATTGATGACTTGCCATTATTCATGAACTCCTTCTGTGATTTCAGGACGTGCTTCAGGACAGCAGGTGGCATCCCGTTCACCTGCGTGAGGTACTGAGTGCGTGAACCAGCAACGATCTGGTCGATGTTCTTTCTCATATTCATAGTCGGGTTCAGGTTTGACCAGCGGGCGTAGTCAGAGTCTATCTTGTCCAGGACTGGTGTCCAGACTGCAAAGGCGTCGACTCCATTGCCTACAAAGCCGCCCAAGATTCTTACTGCTTCCCCCTCTTTTGCAATGTGGGTTCCATCAGGAATTTCCTTTCCTTCTGTGTTGTGTTGTCGTGTGGTAATGACGTGTTTTCTGTATTCTACGGTGCCAAAGGGAATGACCTCCGTTTTTGAAGCATTGAATCTCGCCCCTGAAGCCTTGCACCACCGCTCTAGGATCTCTACCAGGTCTTCATAATTGTCTTGTTCGCTGAGGTACGCTGTTGTATCATCTTATCCCGTATATTTGCCTGACCCTTGTCCCAGTACCCTTCCCTCTACGCGAACTGGCTCTTCCCTGGCACGGAAGAATTCCCGGACGATCAGCCGCTGCGCGACCCCTTGTCCGCCTCCGACCATGCTACGCTCCTGCGCATCGCTAGCCCCACCCTGCGCACGTTGCTTTCTTTCTTGGCCAGGGGTAAGGCCAACAATCCGCGGGAGACCGATCGTGCTGTCCACCTCCTCAACGAGGCGATAGACCCACGGATCACTATATTCGTAGGTTCCTTTGACAATCGCGATTGCCAATTGTCCTAACCCCCATTTCTTTTAGCAAACTGTGGCTGATGAATTCCGCGCGGGACGCCTTTCTCCTGCCATCTCCCAGTGTTTCTTCAACACCGTTCGTGCCCTCATCGATTTTCTCCCTCCTGAGCGGCGCAACGAAGCTTGGACACACGACTTTCTCCCAGAGGATCCGGATTTTGTGAGTTACACACCACCCTTCTTATCGCTCTGCCTCGTTTCTAACTGCTTCGCCCAGGCTAACTTGTTCTTGACCGCGTCCATCGCAATCCCTCGTGCACCTCATGAGGATACGCTAGAGGACCCATATCCTATCAAGGATATGTCCTCTTTCGATCCCATTTGGTATTGGTGGAGGAGGCTCCAGGAGGAGTATCGTCCCCAAGGGCAGGGCGCGTCTCCTCGCCCTGCCTCCGACTCTGGGTCGCGCGCGGGGTCTTATTCCCCTCGCTACGTGCCCACGACGCCTCCCTCACCCTCGCCGGTACCCACACCTGGTCCAACGACGCCCCCTGCGCAGACGGGACCTTCCGCGGTTGGTTCCGCGAGTTTCGACATCCGGCGGCTTCTCAGCAGCGCAGGGAGGAATACCCCAACACCCCGCAAGGCTTCCGCGATTGCTGCGTCGCCGTCAGATTCCGCTGAGATGCAGGTGGATTCGCCCGAGATGTCCTCCGCCGATGCTCTAGCAATCGCGGAAGCTCTGGATGACCCCCCTCCCCGCGTACGTCCTTAATTTTCTCGGGCTTTTTCGTCTGTTTTAATCTTTTCTTGTAGCGTGGCCCTCCTCGCACTGCTACCCGAGGCAAGCGAGCCTCTCGCCGAGGTGCACCTCCCGTGCATCCTGCCCCGGCTTCCGTATGTTTCTACTCTCTCTTCTTCTTCTTTATTCCTTATTCCCCTCAGCTTCGCGATACAAAGGGGCGACCTATGATCTGGTGGAAAGGTAGCTCCTTTCACATGCTTCAATTTGAAGTGAAACATCAAGATTTGTTCAATCCAGCGATTAATCGTAGCATTTGGCCCCATGCCTGGATTATTTAACATGCCTTTGATGTAAAGCGCATCCGTCTCTACTACAAGTCGTCGGCACCCTAACAGCCAGTATTGCATTGCCTCTAATGCTCTCTTTAGTCCGTATAACTCCCGTTTAGGCTGAGAAAATCTCGATTCCCTTCGGTTCAGAGTTATTGAAGCGAACTTCACATAGTGTCGTTTGAACTTGTCTATCAGGTCCATCTGATAAATTTGAAGCCCCACAGCCATCCATGACGTGTCTACAGCTAGAACTATGTCCGTATCGATGTCGTAGTTGAGGGGACGCAGTGCAGGACTTTCCGCGATTGCTTGTTTAAGCTTTTTCATCGCTTCCTCTTGCTCTGTATCCCACACGAACTCTTGATCTCCTCGAACTAGCTTGCTATAGGCTGAGAGATCTTTCCGTAGTCCTTTATAAACATACGGAGCACCCCAACTGTTCCCAAGAATTGTCTAACACCCAAGATATCTTTCAAGGGTCCCCAGCGGACAATTACTCCAATTCTATCAACGCTAGGTCACCTGCCTTCATATGAACAGATATGTCCCACAACCGGGAAGCTATCCCAACATATAATAGACTTTGCGCCCGAAAACGTTCCACCACAATATTTCAAACGCTGAACAACCCTGTTCACGTTCTGGAGATGCTCCCAGACAAAGCGTCGAATACCCTTGTTCTCAGGGATGGTCTCATACGTCCCATCTTTATCCTGATATCTCGAACTAGGCCCTCAAATAGGTACGTCGTTGATGTAAGGAATTGTTACATGCGGAATCTCGTCCTCCAGAATATATGTCACATCGTCATGGAAGATAGGGACCGAGTTCGTCCATCCCTGAGGTAATTTTACTAATCTCAAGGCCCTGAAAGGCGTTTGAAAGGTAGTAAAATCCCTGGAACCTTCCGCGATATCTCGATGATCATATCCAGAGTATAAATCGAGGCTCCCGCCACAGGCACGTCCCGCAAAGTGATTTGCTAGTTCGTCCGTAGCTGGTGGTACTCCAGAATGGGCAATAGTTACCGCATTCAAGGGTTCCAACGCATGTACCAAACGGATGCTTTTACCATCCTTCTTTACTACACCGAAGAACTTGCTCCTATACGAGGCGTTAGAAGGTTCATATACGCCAGCATCAATCTTCTTCTTTATGATCTTGCAGAACTCTTCTAACTGCCCTCGAGGAATAGGTATACTTCTTTCTACCCAGATCTCATGTTCCACTAAAGGAAATTCAACCGGTGGGAAGAAATCGTGTCTAAAGCTCCCTCGCTCTTCATCATTCCAAGCGAATCCCGCCTCCTGAACCATCATCAACTCATGCATGAGTTTCCGTTCTTCTGGCCATAGGAAATCGCCTTTATGTAGAGCCTCAATTATTTCCTTCCGTTCCGCAGTGTAACGCCCAGTAGGAACGAAATCTCCTGGATTCGGATTTAGCATTGGTAAATCCGCTAATGGGTCCCCAGTGATCTTTCTTTTAATCCTGTATTGCTCAGGTAGCTCTGTATACACCGGGCGAACCTTAAGCCCAACTGGCTTGTATTTCTTCCCAGCGAAAACCGAGAAGGGAGCATCCGCGGATGCTCGTACCTCGACTTTTGGCTTGATTTGTTCTCCACTGATGAACCCAATCTTTTCCTGGCAACTACAGGGTTCCCCTTGCGTAAACACATGCATCGTATCCGAGCTTCTTTTCCTACAGGACTCGTGGACCCCCATGTCCGCGCTAGCTTTCCGCGGACAATCATCATTCAGACTCGTTGGTCCTTCTGATTGACTCCACGTAAAGATGTCACATCTCTTAGGTTTTCCATCTTTCTTGTCCTTAGGACGCTCCCGAAATTCTCTAAACAATGCCGCTGCATTTTTATCTTTCTTTAGATCCTTCGAATTTTTCGATGCGCTAAGGTAGGCTTCCTGAACCTCGTTTTCAGAGAACGTCCTTTCCTTAGGCAGATAGTATCCCAGGATTTCCATTTCCTGCTTCTCATTAAAGCCGAGTTTCAACGCCACTTCTCCTCGTTCTTGCAACTGTACTAATTCATCGAAGCTTGGCGAAAACCCTGGTTGACCGTATCTGGGTCAGCAGTCGGTCCTAAGCGTTCCTCTTCTTCCTTTTCTGGGGTTTTAGACTTGCCTTCTGATTCCTTTCCTCTCGGAAAGGTGATCATCGTGCAGCGCTTGCCCGTATTAGGATCCTTCAAGGTAATTGTCTGAGATTCATCGCGATTGTTATTTATCTGGCATTCGGTCAAGACTTCAAAGGGTCGCCCCAATAAAACCTTATACGCAGGGCCTCTTATCACATGGGCTTGTAGGTAGACAGTTACGCCTCCGAATGCGAACGGTACGTTCTTTGCCAGACCCACTGATTTTTCCAACGACCTATTTGTGCTCTGCATGTAGATCTGTATATCAGGATCCCAAGTTAATCTTGATTCCGCTGCTTGATCCAGCGAGACCGAGACTATCTGGGATCCTGAATCCAGTATAGATTCTACTTTGCCTTGCGTATTTATATTTGGAAAGACCACTCAAAGATGAGCCGAATCCCTTGCTACGTATATTTGTTTTGGGTCGACGTATACCTGTTTAGGTACCTCGCCAGGAGCCAAACTTTCCAAATATTGGACGTAGGGGTCCGGTATTACTACCGAACCCGCAGGGACATCACCATCCGCGATTGTGGTAACAAATGCTGAGGAAACTACAGGCAGCTCGCTCAGGTTGAGTGCGTCATACTCCAGTTTCAACTCCTCTTTGTCATCAACGAAAGGCAATACATCTTGTTCCTCTTTGAACATGACTTGTTTCACGTGGTTGGGTTTTACAGGTCTTCGAGTTTTCGTTAGATCTCGTCTAATTGTTTCTCGAACTTCAGGAGAAACGCTCGCCAAATCCCTGAGTTCCAAAGTTACTTCAGAACTTAGTATTTGATCGGTCAATTTCCTCCCTATCCCATCCCGTTGTACTGGAGCTCGAACCTGGTAGGCTCTTTCCTCCAATTCAGCTTCCTCTTCACCCTGAATAGGTGCTGGTTCTTCGGAGGTCGATTGGACCGGAGGAACATTGCGATACGGTAGCTCTACAGTATCCGCGATTGCTCCATTCCGATTTAACCCAGACGTTCTCTCCAAATCCCGCTCCTTTTCTGTGATCTCAGCTGTTCTGGCCCTCCAATCCTTTCTAGTGTTTGCCAAACTAGCTTCATTACGGTCCTCAGGAGGCTTAGCTGGTCTCGTAAATCGAGCCTTTGCCTCAATCCTAGGACCATTCAGAAATTTGGATTGGGCGAGGTACCGGTTTTTAACCCGGTCCTAGTCGTCGCAAACTGGTCCTGCATAGCAGGTAACTCTCCCGAACTCATACTTTTCATCATCCAAGTCTGAAAGGCTTGTCTGAAATCAAAGTTTGACGGCATAACCGCGGTTGGTTGAGTTTGAGCCATATAGGTGGGTTGAACCACCTGTGGGACAGAGGTTTGAATGTTTACTTGTCTAGCCTTTGCAAGCTGGACTTTCAAGGGTCTAATCTCATCCATAGCCGTCTCATGGAAATCCATAGGCCTTCCCGCTTCTTCGTACGCCTCGAAGTCATACGGGGCACCAACCCAATTCTGGCTGATTGCCTTGTTCTTCCAATAATTGTCGACCCTCTGTTTCTGGGTCCCGTTGCCCGTAGGAATATAATTGCCATCACCCAATTTGTGTTTACCATCCGTAAATGCTAACCAGCCCTTGTTGATGTGTTCTATCTTGTGAGGACATTCTCTCGAGAAGTGTCCTGTTTCTTCACAATAATAGCAATCATGATCCTTCGTAGGCTCTCGGTCCCTCGAATACTGAGGTCGACTCGGCCCTTGCGTGTTGTACGCGTAATTTGAACGATTATTGTTCATGTGTGGAGGCGGGTCTTTTGCGAATTGTGCCAACGTTTTGAGGACTTCACTATGAGATTTAAGAACCTCATTGTGACGCTGCTCACTCGCTTTCTGGCTCAAGACATATTGATCCCTTAACTGCGCGATAGCGCCGTTCATTTCCTCCAGTCGTTCCTCGTAAGGTTCGACTTTTGTGGTTGGAAAGCTGAGAGGCCTCACAGATATCTCATCTTTGGTTCCGACCGAAAGAGAAGCCGATCTACTCTGGCTTCTAGCCAAAGTTTCTGCCAATTTCACAAGATCCGTGATATTTATCGGATCTTCCACTCGAGACTCAATCGCGGTTGCTGCATTCGCTGGATTATTCGCAGGTACGAGTAAAGCAGGAATTTGAGCACGTAGAAGAGCAGAACTCTCAATGGACATTTTTAATGTTGTCGCAAAGGTTTGTTCCAACGTCTCGTAGTAGAAATCGCAAGCGATCTGGTTCGTGATTAAAACAGGAGCGGTCAAGAGTTTCTTTACTTCCGTAAGAAATTCGATACCGAACCGTCTAAGACGACCTTCTTCTTTTACAGTGATTCCACGGTTCTTTTTGCAGAGTTTCTGCAGAAGATCTATGGTACCCGCCCTCTCTGATTTAATCTCAGGATAGCTAAGATAGATTTCTTTGAGGAATTCCTCATAGGTTCCCGTTTTATAGGTAGGAAGCACTCTCCAAGTTGCCTTCCGTTTGTAGGAAGATAACTCGTTGATAAGCCAGTAAATGGGCCATGGTTAGATACACGTCATTTTGCGTGTTTCTGATCAGACTTATTACTGTAACTGTTGTTTCTATATAACAGTACTGGTTCCTGGTAGCTGTTAGGCGAACCACAGAGAAACGGGTGGATGCTCTAAGGCATTAGAACATCCATTGGCAAGTCTCACCCTGAAAACTGTAGGGGAATGTGCAGCCAATTAACAAGTCAAGGAACTTCGTTTGACTTGTTTCCAACATCCACTTAAACAACGGAAACGGGTCAAGGGAATGGGAGTTGGGCAATGTATTGTGTTGTTTTGAGACGTCTAGAGGTCGTGTTAGGTCACGAGTGAGAGTCGGGTACTGGGGTAGCCGGTTTCTTTCAAATGCGGATACACCGAAACAGGTTATTGGCTATTTGAAGGTCCGGATCACAACTCCAGAAACGTTCACAGGCTCTTTTCCAAGAACCCTTTTTGGGAAGTTCCTCAGAAATGGGTATCTCCTGAAAGCTACAAAGGAGTACTATCAAGTTCTGCATTGGAAACAGAGGGGAGAGTTGAGCAGAAGGCAGAACATGTCGAGCAAGTGCAGTGCTGATCTATCAGTGATCTGCGCACCCTCTGAGTAATCCAGGGGTGTTGCTGACAGGTTTTCTGCTATGTAATTGTCAAGGGAACATGGTGTGCTCGCTCTTGGGAACCAATGGGAGGCGATTCTCGGAAGAACAACCGACGGAAACACGGTTAAAGGGTCGGATAAACGGACAATTGACTCACTGGGATTATGTTTTGGGTTTGTAAGTGTGGTCTTGGCATCTGTATAAGTATCTGGAGGTGTTTCGACGATGGACACAGCATCCCCCCACCGCTAGCAGCCATTTCTGTCTACGCTTGGGCACAATCTGACCAGTATCCACCTGCCAGGGTGTGATCTGGGCAGTATTGTTGTTCAACCATGCAGTAAGCTTGCACCTGGGTGTGGATCTGTGTCCCTCAATCGAGCGCACTCTTATAGAGTAGCATTGTATTGAGATCTTCTTTGTTTCTGAATCATATATCGTTCTGGAAACGCACTTGGGCCTTGGCCTGGAATTGTTAGACTCTGTTGACTGTGTTGAATTCGGTTGGACTCTCTTGGATTCGGTTAAAGGGACTGGGAAACTTTGAGTCTATCCGACTATAAACTTTGAGTCTACTTGACTATAAACTTGTTTGCTTTGAGTCTACTTGACTATAAACTTGTGTGGAAGCGGGGTTCAGAAAGTACCGGTTGGGAAAGCTCTGGAAACGCATCTGAGTGCGGGGTCTGGAAAGTACCTTCAGGGGAAAGCTCTGGAAACGTATCTGGTGCGGGGTCTGGAAAGTACCTTCGGGGAAAGCTCTGGAAACGTATCTGTATGCGGGGTCTAGAAAGTACCTTCAGGGGAAAGCTCTGGAAACGTAGCTGAGTGCGGGGTCTGGAAAGTACCTTCGGGGAAAACTCTGGAAACGCAATTGCATTGAGAAACATGCAATCACCTGAGTCCACTGGACTATAAACTAGCTAGTTGGGCCTTCATAACGTCCTCTACCTATCTGCTGAGAAGCCTTGTATCTAAACCTTGCCTGGAAACTCTGTTTCCACGTGTCTTGAAACGTGTATTACTCGCACTTTGCTCCAATCTCAGTTTCTGAGATCTGAAACCTCCTCCTACAACCTTTACAAGGCCCTGTACTAGGGGCTGTAACTCGTCGGGATCTTGGAAACATGTATCTAAGATCACTTGGATGGTTCATCGGCTGTTTCTGGCAGTCATAGCACTGTTTCTACACCGTGTAACCAACAAGTGGTTGATTAGTTCATGTTTCTAACGTAGGTCCTGAGCACACAAATCATCGTAAAGTGCAATTTCCTTTCAGCATCATCTGTAACGCCGGCGTGTTCCATTATCTGGTTCACATGATCAACAAATGTCATGAGGTCTTCATGATCATCCGTAGTGAACTTAGGAGCATTATTATCCCAAGCGTATGGAATTTTAAAGCCCGCGACTTTGGTTCCACCAACTGGTGCTGGGTTCGCTCTGTCTGCCATTTCTAATAGAGATGACTCTGAACGTAGGGTTTGGGACGAGTTTTGAGAAGCCTGAGGTTCAATAAGATTCTCTAGTTCGACCCTTGGATCCGAACTTGATTGAATTGGTTCAGACTGAGTATCCGCGGATGCTAACTGGAGCTGTTTATATGCCGCTGCACGAGATAAAGCTTGGTCTTTCGACTTTACTCTTGCTAGAGCAGCTGCACTGGGAGTCCTTTTTCTACTAGGTAGAGGCGGAAGGACAACTGGTGTGTTGTGCCTTTCGGATCGACGAGGTAAAGGTTTAGGAAAACCAGGTGTATCAGGCTCAAGTTCGCCCTCTGATGATAACTCGTTTGTTTCTGCCGTAACAGAAACTTTTTAGGACGAAGGGATGCTTCGTCCGAATGAAGTGACGGTTTTTTACGTCCTTCTCAAGTCGTGAGACTTAAGGAATGGGTTCTCGATAGTTCTGAAGACTTTGAAAGTCTAGAAATGCGGGATCCAACAAATTTTCCAAGTCTTTATAGACCAATTGACAAAGTTTTACTTTGAGAAGTAAAGTCAAATGAACCCCTCGCGGTGGGCTCCAGATGTAACGGTGACTATGGGGCTAGCGGTGAAATAACCACAAACCAAACCTTGTAAATGAATACCCGGTTCGATAAAAGTGACTACAACAACTCAAACACTATAATCCTCGTGCAAGTTCGGGGTTCCAATCCAGTATAGATTGTGGCAATTTGAACTTTAGTTCTCTTTGAGAAACAAGACTTTACAGGTCCACAAGTCGTATAGATAAACTGCTCGAATCCGTTCTAGGCGCAATCGCGGATAGACAGACAAGATTTTATGTTCAACGTTTTTGTGTGATGTGGGTCTAGGTTTGGAGAATGTACTCCGAGGCAAAACGCAAGTGATTCTTATGAATCCTGATTCCAAATAGTATCCGCGATTGCTAATCCTTGCGAGATTACAACCAATTGTCAAGTCCGATTCGTTTCCTTATATTCCACGCGTCCCGTTCCGTTTATCCAATATGTCCACGCGCCGTTTATAAAGATCCAAATCCAACACAGATAATATTCAAAACTGGGATAACAAACAAAACTTGGTATAGCTTCTGGGTGTCTCCGAATGAATGCCTACTCGACCGGTTAAGCGTGAAGTCCAGTAACTTCGCGTCCAACAGGTGGGGTGAGATTCACTGGTGTTCCTCCCATAACCACCCACTTAAATACGTTACAGGATTCTAAATATAAACGAGACTGATACAAACGAGCAATAGGGTTCAGGGTATATGACTAGTGGTATGGCAGCTAGCCAATGAACCCCTGTCAGATATCAAGCGATTAGTAAAATTGAGAGAGATTTATAAGAAACATTGACGAGCCGAGCTTAGCGATGAGTCAAGATCTACATCGCTTAGAACGATCGTGATGGAATATTGTTGATATGTCAACTTTTAGCCGACCTCCTCGTCAGCACTCCGTTACCCTCCTTGGTAACCGTACGCTCCAATGGTTCCGCCTTGAACCGCTTAAGTGATTTGTCTGAAAATCGTGATAGCCGCCGCTTCCTAGTACCCGAGTACGGTTTCCTAGTCAATTGGTAGATCGACCAAGTCCAGTCCTCTCTTGGCAGTTCTGGAGACGTCAGATGATGCCCAACAATGATCCCTCTGGTTCAGAAGGATGTTCCCTCGTAATACGCCCTTAGTCAGGGATGTGCAGTAGCCCCAATCCGTTTCCAGGATGGTAAGGCACTTTCCGCGATTGCTCCATTAGCGGCTTCTTACTTCAACCCTTTACCAGGATCGTTGTCCAGCGCCTTTCTAATGGTTCGAGACACATTATATCCCTTTTAGCTAACTGCCCAGGCCAGCAATAGCCCTTGTGAGATGACGTTGTAATGTAATGAAGTACATTATAGTATGTTGCCATTCGAGCAGATTTGAATAAATGCCCGGGTGCCCCAATACCAGGTCTGTCAGCGGTATGGCTTGTCAGCCATGAACTCGCGCTCGGCATCGGTCAAAGGCTCCTTGGATGGGACAATAGGGACACCAACAGGCAGGGGAGTCGACTTGGGATTGCAGTCACTCATCCCGTAGCGTTCCAGGATGCGCTCGAGATATGGGCAAGACGAGATAGACAAGGTCCCAGCATCCTGGTCGTAGGCAATAGTCATGCCCATGGAGGTAGCGCTCTGAGGAACGTCGGTCACGTTGTAAGCGGCCTTAATGCCCACCTGTGCGTCCACTGCCGCCTCTGGCGTTTGTCAAGATGCCGTCGATGTTGTTGGTATAGACACAATGATAGACTTGCCCAGCTCGGTGGTTTGAATTTGTATAGCAGGGTCGGCGCAGGAGCGAATCCAGCCTAGTGCTTCCAGGGACGCATAAGGTGCTCTGCCCAGTTGCAGCCGGACTGCATGAACCCGTAGAGACTTCTTCATGAGACATACCTTGCTCTCCGGTCCCAGTACGACGAAGCCTTCGGGCTGACACATATATACTGTCTCTTTCATGTCGCTGTTCAGGTATGCGCTGATGACATCCATAGCCCCACATGAACCATCCGGGTTCCTCAACTGCGATCGCCCATACCATCCTAGGAGACTCGTAATGGAAAACACCCACGTAAGTCTCAAAGAAGTCCAGGCCCACGATCTGTTGGAAACCCTTGGTGACTAGGCAGGCTTTCCACTTGATGACCTCGCCCTCGGTGTTGTATTTGAGCACGAAGAGCCACTTGCAGTCCACAATGTTTGCACCGGAGGGTAGATCAACAAGGACCCAAGTCTCCTGACCGACCAGTGTTGTGTACTCCTTCTGTATTGGGGCCATCCAGACTTCAGGGTGCTTCATAGCCTCCCTGTAGTTCTGTGGAACCAACGCAGTGGTAGTGATGAAGGCAACATTTGCCCGCGACTTCTTTGGTTTCAGTGGGAGACCCACAGCCCATTTCTTGCCCGCAGCCTTAGCATTAGCTTCATTGGTCTGCGATTCACGCGAGTTCTGGAGCGCCTTCGAGGGAACATGCTCACGTTCAGGGCGTTGAGGCGCGACCATCGTCACAGCAGGCGGTTCAGGATCAGGTACAGCACTAGCATCGGCTTCGCCTGTATCGGAAACAGGAAGAGCATCAGTTTTTTCCGAATCAAAGTCAACGGGAGCATGTGATTCGTCGATATCCCCAGCTATCTCGAGTTCTCCCCCTGCTGGGGCACGTGACCAGTGACCAACCCCCCTCCTCGAAGATGACATTGCACGCTGTGAAGAAACGATGCGCCTGTGGGTCCCACAAGTGATAGCCGGCAGTTGTGTTATAGCCGACCATCACGGCCTTCACGGTCCGTGATGACAACTTGGCAGGCACGGGGATCACTTTCGCGTAAGCGACGGAACCAAATACCCGCAGGTGGGACACATCTGGTTTCTTCCCAGTGTACAGCTTGTGGGGGGTAACACCACCGGCACACTTCTTGGGGTGGTACCATTGCAGTTAAGCGGCGCATTTAAATGTGTATGGCCACAATGACTTGGGTACCGGTAAACCGGAGTCAGCGAGAAGGCAGCGACCAAAATCCACAGTTGTATGTATACCGCATTCGCCTGGCCCGTTATGCGCGGAGGAGTAGGGAGTGGTGGTCTCAAGGACGATACCTTTGCCTTCCAAGTACGCCCTCCACTTCTCATTGATCCATTCCCCACCGTTATCAGATCAAAGGTGTTTGATTTTCTTGCCGGTTTGCGTCTCAAACTCCGTCTTGTACACAACGAAGGAGTCGAGGGTCTCGTCCACCGATTTTTGCGAGAGGAAGTCGACACATGGTCCCGCAATGTGACTGTCCAGTCCAGCATGTGGTAGAGCCAATTCTTTCCGCCACCACCCCTAACTTGTGCTGGTCCCCAGAGATCCATGTACTCCCACTCACCGGCCTCCTCCTCTGGCTCATGGACGCCATTGAATGGGCGGCGACTCTGTTTGCCCGCTAAGCAGTCCTCGCAAAACCCCTCTCCATCCTCGCCGGCAACAGTCATCCCCTGCATGCGATCCTCCGCAATCAACGCGTCCAAACCGGTCATCCCAACGTGGCCCAAACGAAGATGCCACGTATTCCAGCTAACGGGTACGTTTCGAGAGCGCGCTGCCCACGTGCTCACCTTGGTATTGTCCAACTCAAGCACGTACTGTAGCATTTTATTCAGTTCGTACATCACGCGTCACAGGGCTTCAAAAAGACGAAAATTTTCGTACATGTCACGGGTCAATGGGATTGAGTACGAAAACCGCCAGAATGTCACGAAGTCGCTGAAAATCACCCCAAAAATCGAAATTTCGGCTTACACGGTTGCGCGCGCCGTGGCTTTCGCATGAGCTGCTCTTGTTGACAGCTTTAGGCATAGGGGCTCATTGGGGTGTTCAATCCAAGTACGATTTCAGCGGTTTGGACAATTCTAACCTTTTTAGTAAATTTACAGTGTATCCGATACACTGTACCAGAGTCGATACACTGTATCGACTCGGGTACATGCTATTTAGAATTTTCGTCGCGCTTTCCGACGAAAGTTTGTATGAAAATTTTGGGATGTCACGGTCTCCCGAGGCCAAGTATGAAAACTGACTTTCGTACTTTTGGGTCACAGGTCACAGGCCGGTACGAACTGAATAAAATGGTACAGTACATACCAGAGACCAGCCGGGCCTCCATAATTCCCTTTCCCGTTCTGTCGCGCATGATCGCTTTACTCCCCCGGAATTCGACGGTGAAACCCTTCTCATCAAGCTTGGAGATGGAGAGGAGATTTGACGTCCCAGGTGTGTGTAACGCCTCAAAAGACACATTGTACCTGACACCCTCGTAGACATGGGATTTCTTGACTATTCCCGCTCCAGCAATACGGAACTTGGATCCCTCGACGCCCGTCCCTCCCGGTTCTCGAGTGTCCGGTACTCCAGGAAATCCTCGCGACGTGAGAAGCAGTGATCCGTGGTACCCGAGTCTACGA
Source organism: Mycena olivaceomarginata (assembly GCA_029378375.1). NCBI lineage: Eukaryota > Fungi > Basidiomycota > Agaricomycetes > Agaricales > Mycenaceae > Mycena > Mycena olivaceomarginata. The sequence goes on from JARKIC010000541.1 coordinate 153,703, forward strand.
AAACCACGGTGCGTCCGGATGAACCTGAAGTGAAGGCTCTGACTTGGGTCTCTGCAGCGTTGACGGCGAACGCTCGATCCCCGCCGATATCTGTGGAGTCGGGTACCATGTCTCTGTCGCTCGATGTGTTCGAGTTGTCCCCCATATCGTATGACGATATGTGCGATGTCGAGGACCAGATCTCAAAAGAGCTATTAGCCGATGAAGATCTCCCCGAAGAGGAAACCCCATATTGTGGGTCCGCGTGGGTGGGCACGTCGATCTCTGCTACGGCATTATTCAAGGCGGCGGGTGAGACGACCAGATCCTCGCCCTCAAAGCGTACGTTCTGCACCCCCTCGGCGTCGTAGACGGATATGTCAGCCGCAGGCACGGTCCACGATGCGAACGCGTAGGTGTTCGCGAAGTTCATGCCGGTTGCATTATCGCGTTTCCCTCGCCACCACGCCGGCCACTGACCTCCTTTCCCCCTCCAGGCCAAAAGCACTCGTCGATCATGTGGCCTTTCTTCCCATCGGCACCGCAGTTGGCGTTCGTGCACACCAGGTTTTTGCGTGCTGCACGTCGAGCGTCACGCGCTGCTTTGTTGAACGTATTCGTGGCGAGAGCGGTGGTGGGAATAGGGGGATTCAGCCTTATGTCAGCTTCTGCTTCTTCGAGTACGAAGTTGATGACCTCGGCAGATGTTAGGAAGGTACGGAGGACCAATACGACATGCCTCCAGTCCTCATTCAAGGACGTCATGAAGGTCGTATGGAACTGGGCGTCGTGGAGTTTAACTCACGAACGGCGCGGCTGAGCCCCAAGTCCGTACTCGACCGTAGACGTCCTCAAGCGATTTCCATGCCTCGCGAGCGGTGCCGTTGGTCTTCAAGCCCACGCCGGTAGGGTCTCGGACATTGAGTACGAGTAGGCTGGTCGCAAGGCTATTGCGGTGCACCCACTCTTCAAGAGATGGGGTCTTTGAGAAGAGAGGGGTGCTGTCAGGGGGTAGAGGTATCGTCGTGGGGGTCATCGCGGCCGTTCCAGCCGTCGCAATTACAGGTTTAGGTATGCTGCTGTCGTAGTATCCGTACAATCCACGGAGAGTTGACTGAGCCGTCATCTTGGGCTTCCAGGTCGGCCACTTGGTGCCATCAAACTTCTCAGCATCAGGAAGAATCGGCACGTTTGGCAAGGACGAAGCCATGTCGGTAGCACAGTATATGCAAATCAATGAGTCGAGCAAATAAATTTCTCATGTGAGTCTTGAGTCGTGTAAATTTAGGCGCGGGTGGGGCCCATAACCTAATATAATGAAGTAAACTCAGACGGGCACTTCAGAGTGAACGACTATATTGAATACCTAATAGAATGAAGTAAACCAAAATAGTTGTGAGTAAGAAAAATAAATAAAGAGGGAGAAAAGGCGTACCTCAGACGGGCACTTCAGAGTGAACGACTGAGGTACGCCCCATAGTAACGAGGCTTATATATGTGATCGGTAGGTAGGGATGTGGTGAAACAAATCAAATACAGTAGAGGGAATAACGGTGTCGATGAGCGCGTCAGCGCTCCGGCTATATGGCCAGCCGAGCCACTACTTCGACACTGAAGAGCCGCCGACTGATGTTCATAGTGAATTTATTGTGTATGAGCAACCTTCGGCGGCAAGGCAGATCTCCTCGCGCGAGTTAAGGGTCCACATCGCAGACCACGCGTACAACTGCGGGAGCGACATATTTGGAATGAAGTTGACCATTGCCAATGCGGGCATCCAAGTCGTCGCATTCACTCTCGTGTCACCAGCAAAATTTATTAACGCGCAGAGTGCGGCTGGCGCTGCGGACTGGTGTTTGGTAGTCCAATATCAAGACAGGTTCATCGAGACAGATACTCTACTTGCCTGCAGTGTTAGCCGCCGTAAGCGGTTGAGGATGGTTGCGGCTGGTCCGCGGGCCAAGGCGCATTGATGTGAGTGTCGCTGGGCACACCTGTCAATCTGACCGAAACACAAAGAATTGCGGAATTGAATGCGTACAAGCAAATAGCATATTGTGCTTCCGGTCAAAAGTAAGTCACCACACAGCACAACTCCAAGATGTATTCCAACTACATGCAATCAAACCAAAGTTAGAACAAGTGGTTCAGAAATGACTAAAACATACCCCAACGGACCGCCACCTCCATGGTATTTGTGAATATGTAGAAGGTCTGTGTTGCAGAAATTAGTACCAATAGAGCAAAGCTAGAGGAGACATACCATAACGACACCGGAAACAAGCCCGAGCAGAAACAAAGTGATGCAGGTGATGACAAGATATACGTTCCGAGATATTGCCTGTGCAAGCAATGAATGAACTGTGAAGAATTACCACAGGTCTAAAAGCCCTCACCCAAAGACGGCGACAGAAAAACATCTGGACATAGAACGCGGTGATGGCTTCCAGTGTGATGCTGGTATACCAGACCCAATGCTTTTGCCATATGTTGGATGCCGCTTCCCGATCTCCGAACAAGGTGACGTTTTGTATCCACATCATCGCTCTATGAAAATCAACGCAAGTTGGGGAACGAATCGAAAACACTCACAAGGATTGCAAGCTCTTCAGCGTCGTTAAGAGGACAAGGCCTGCCACAAAAAGTTTCATCCATATCGAGTCGCGCTTGTTAAGCGACAGGTAGTGCGCAAACTGTGCGCACAGAACACCCTCAAGGAATAAAGACGAGCAAGCTCCGAGATCCTGAGCTCAGCATGTGAGTCATGCACCATCCTAGTGAACAGGGAATCTAGCGCTTACCCATGCACCAAGCATGTAGGTCTCCATCTCTGTCTGGTTAAAGAGCATTCTGTCGATGCATTACGCGTCGGTGAAGCACTTATGTACGCGCGAAGCCGGAATTCGGGGTCAGATAAAGTGACGAAGATGGCCGTGTGGGAGTTGATGGATCTTCCTCCGTCAAGAGAACTGGAATTGCCGCCCACCGCGGGAGGACCTGCAAAACAACAGATGGACAAGCTCGGGCTGTCAAGGGGGTGATACGTGGGGGAGTATATAGCGTTGATAGAGAAGAATACTTCCGCTTAAAGCATACAGCACAAGGTGAGTGCGAGGGCTCGGATGCGTCAAAAAGACACTTGGGCCGTTTTGATTGCCAAGGGTCGTGGATGTCGACGTAGAGCGTGGTAAAAGGACCATCTTTCTCCTTCTGGAGGCACTAATTCAGCTCCCCGCACGACAGAGCGACAGAGGATGTCAAAATCGACAAGTCCTGCTCTCTCCCCTATCAAACCTAATATACGAGCCCAGGATCCGCCGCCGAGTTCCCCCGTACACTCGGAGCCCACTTTGGGTTCGCTCGGGGTAAAAGCGAACCGCACTACGCTTAAAAGGTTAGAGAAACTACCTAGATCAAAGGGTAAACATACCGCTAACGCCCGAAATGCACTTTGAATTGCGCACATCCCTATTCACAAATCCTTGGGTACGCCCATCCGGAATGCACCAGAGATGGGAACATCCAACAGGGTGACAATTAGGGCATCGAACCGTCCCCGTAAGTTTACGAGTTTACGGGGCCGTAATTATGGTTACGCCCCCGTCCCGTCTGAGGTTTTGTTCGACCTCCATACGGGACGGGTGACGCTACGGGTGGGGGCGTAATACGGCACCCCGTAACCGTGCGTTTACGCGTAATTACGGGTAAGTCGGCAATCAATTTGTCCTCGGAGGACGCCGAAATTACTTACCACCAAGTTACGCCCCCGTCCCGTCTGAGGTTTTGTTCGACCTCCATACGGGACGGGTGACGCTACGGGTGGGGGCGTAATACGGCACCCCGTAACCGTGCGTTTACGCGTAATTACGGGTAAGTCGGCAATCAATTTGTCCTCGGAGGACGCCGAAATTACTTACCACCAACGCTTATGAACCCGCAGTATTCAACCAAAAAAAAAAAGCAAAAAAGTAGCGCATGTAGGTCCCAGGTCCGTTCGAGGTACAAAACATGTACTATGTTAGTCAGAGATCTCGATAATTTCGTCTTCTTTCTCTACTTCCGATGCCGGAAAGGCAGACATGGGCGCGCCCAATAAAAAAAAAAATTCAATGGTTGCTCAACATTGAAACAGCTGAGGTGAGTGCTTGATGATGCAAAAGCACAAGCTGCTCCCAGGCCTGCCTCAGGACGCGGGCAATTCCGTGCGTAATTCAAGATCCCGGCAGGTGTTTGGGGGTACAAAAAAACTGGGGATAAAAATCCAGGGCAAAGACATGGCACGGGAGAACAAACATATTTGGCCAGAAGAGCTTGAGAGCACTCAGGGTCGAGCTCAATTTCAGTGCACAAAGTCAGTATTTTTTGGACGGCGATCAAAAAGATTACAGTCTGTGCACTCCATAGTTAAGGATTTGCGTTGACAGTGAAAACGAGCTAGCCTAAAATCGACATCTTGAGCTGCCACAGTACAACGCAGGATGAGGAAGAGGATGTCGAAGGCGCGGCCCTCTGGTTCATTGAGAGACATATGAGTGTTGCGTTTGATAGATGGTTCCTATGCAGCAGTTGGACAAAGAATGAGAGGTTAAGTGGATATGACGGAGGGTGAAGCCGGAGCTTTGTACATCCGGGTCAAAACCAGCGACGACGACGGACGCTGATTCGATCAGCGGCGATCTCTTGTAGAACTTGGATGCTTCGCGATTTGCCGGTTGTCGCCGATCATCTCATTTATTTCACCCCATTTGTAAAAATACGGCTATTCGAATTTCGAAACTAGTACAAATGGGCTCATGAGCCAACCCAGGAGGCGGCGTTGCCCAATCGGGCAACGCCTTTTTCCCATGCCATTACAGCACTGACAGCGGGTTACAGTGTAGTCATCTTTTTTCCCACGCCATTACAGCACTGACAGGGTGTACCGATACAAAAGATAGGGAAAGGTTTTACTGTTTTGAAAGTGAATCTCCTTCACTATTTGCAGTTGTGGAAGGTGCGTGGCCTACAGAGGAATGAATTTTTTATTCCCTATCATGGAATTGCACCCGCACACAGGTTCAGTAGTACTGTCACCGGCATCTGACATTGTGCAGTGTCCACATGCTCAGCCGTAGGGCTGGCAACCGTACCGTATACGGTCACGGCCGTGCTGGATACGGCCGTGCAAGAACACGGCCGTAGGATTATGGCCCGGAAGCAATGACTTTGAATGTCGGACGGTACGGTGGACCGTAAAATTACGGTCGTTACGGTGATACGGTCGTGTCAGGGGCGGAAAAAAAAGGCAACATATTGTATTAGAGTTAAGTAAGTGGCTATAGCTTGTCCCCGACAAGGTCAGTGACCGCTTTGCGCTGAAGCTTGAGTTGTGCTTTGACCAGCATGAGGCTCCGGATTGTATCTGCGTTGAGACTTGCACGACGGATCCCAATGAGATCACGGCCTCCGGAGAAGACACGCTCAACAGCAACCGCCGATCCTGAACAAGATTAAATATGTTGTGCAAGTGCGACTCGGAAACTCACCTGGGATGCAAAGAATATCCCGAACGAGCCGATATAGGTTCGGAAAGCTTTCACGGTGACTATTCCACCAGATAATCGGGTCGGTGTCCCAAGGAAGAGGCTGGCTAGTCAAAGTGAAGTAATAGTCAAGCTCGCTCTCCTTGTTTATACTCTGCTTCGTGTAACGAGAGGTGAAGTTCTTCACCGGTGACCGTACATTGTCGGGAGCTGTGGTGGCTGCGGAAGAGGTAATGTCCATCTCGGGCTGTGCATAGTAGATCTCAAAATGGGTTTGGAGACTGGATTTGGCCAACTCTGCGGTGGCGACGAGGTCGGGGTCGTCGGCATAGTCGTTGCGAAGACCTGCGTACGAAATCCTAGGATCGAGGACTGACAAGAAATTAGACAATATTCAAGGTGGCGAAAGAAAGAAGCACTTACACGCCGCCCAAGTATAATATTCGGACTGATCGAACTTGTAGAAATAGTCGCTGAGCTTTCGGGTGGCGTCCGTGAGCGCTTTCTTGAGTGTGGAATCGACGTCGTCCGGAAGTGCTTTGAGAATCCGGCGGATGTGCTCCTGCAAAGCCGCAGAAAATGGCGTGCGACGAGGATACCATTGGTTGCTTGGTGGCGGACATCTGGGACGTAGCATCGCGGAATGCCTTGAGCCATTCAGAGACAAGTTGGATCGAATTCCACTCAGCGCCGCTCAGTTCGTACAGACGCATGTTCCGTGTGAGGGCAACATACTGGACAATTTCATTCAAATCGACATGGGGTGTGACGCGTGACCCATTTTACCTATTCGACATTTCGGCAGCCGCCGGATTTTTGCGTGACACCTCGAAAATTTCGGCATTCGAACTCAAATTTTTGTCTTTTTTGCCTTTTTTATTTATTTTAGGCAATTTGGGGCCTGTGTGACCACCTGGAGGTTCAACAGAGGCCCGAGTGTAGGGATCGTCACCGTACCCATCCAGGACGGTTGGGCGGACGGACGGACGGACAACCGTCCCGTCCCGTCCCTGGGTTACTGGTCTCCCCAGCATGCCGTCCCGTCGCCGGACGGCAGTGAAGACGGCCGTCCCGTCCACCGGAAGACGGAAGGACGGACGGATACCTCTGGTCATAATTTTTGTCATGATTAATCGGCTCGTGGCTCAGGGTGGCGTGGTTACAGAAGGAAGGATCAAATTACCTGGAAATAGGGAAACCGAAAAAAATGTTGGTGACGCCAGAAGGGTAAGAGTGTAACCAGAAAGAGGAATGATTTTCCACGTTCGAACCATCATAGTATGTTCGCATGCGTTCAACACGCGGTTATTGTTTGCTTCCTCAAATCCACAGGTTCTCAATGATAGAAAATTCCCTAGAAAAACAAAAGATGTCTTGAGTGTTGTCGAGGAATTCTGGACCTTGCCTAGATTCCGGACAGTGTGAGAATCGGCGAGTTCAGCATGCGACTTTATTAAACTCCATTAGTCAATAATTCTCCTGCGAGATTCAAGAGACTCACAGAGATTATGGGCAACCTGGATACTACACTAGAAGGGGGCACAGCTAACGGATTATTCCACGAGATTCATCTGGAATCACAGTGGAAATTCATGTTTTACTGAGTTCCGTCCGACCGTCCACCGTGTCGGACGGCCGTCCCGTCCACCGTCCCGTCCCGTCCAGCGTTGTGAGAGAGCCTCCGCTGCTGTACCGTCGACGGACGGTCCTCTGGACGGCCGTCTTTGCCACCGTCCGTCCGCCGGGACGGACGGTGACGATCCCTACCCGAGTGACGCGTGACCGCGACCAAAGTTCGTGATCGACAGGGGGGTGCGTGACGCGTGACTGCCGATTTGAACGAAATTGTCCAGTAGTCGTCTATAGCTTCTTTAAATCCCAGTGCGCGACCTGCAGCGTGCCACCAGAGTCGAACATACACCAAAAAAGGACCCCTACGAAGCATTTGGTGTGTGGAAGACCAACGCGTACGTACATCCAATATAAGCATCGTGACACGTTCTCGAGCAGTGGTCCCGGCGGAAATTGCCTCGGATGCCCGCGCAATCCAGGATTGACGTTGTTGGGGACTACTACGAACGAACCGAACAATCTTGCGCAGCTAATTTCTAGATCAGCAAACAGCTCGAGAAAGCGAATGAATCACACTTTGAATATAGCCATTCCAATGGTTCCGGCGCTTTTTGCGACTACTTCTTCCTCGCTCGATTCCTCGCCATCGTCATGGTCAACGACCTTCTCGTCGTAATCCCGTGAGGTCGGCTCAGTCGCAACTTCTTGATAAGGCTGGCTTGCGGCGTCGGATTTCTCTTTGACGAGTACACCGATGGCCTCGAGGAGCTAAACCAACAAACCCAGTAAGTTTAGAATTCTCCGAATAAAAATGAGAGGATCAACGTACCACAAGAGCCGCCAGATGGACAGTGTGAGGCATGCAACGCATGCGCCCATTACGAGCGGAGAAACTGATATTTTTCGCGCTACAGAGCTTCGAAAAGTGCTCCACAAGCGTGTCATTATTCGACGCATTGTCCATGACGAACGAGATGATCTAACAAACACAGTTGATTCATGACAGTGCAAAGATGCCGGAAATTGAGCTCACCCGACCCTCAATACCATAGTTTTCCAGCGTCTCCCAAACTGCATTCGCCATGTTCTCTCCAGAATGTTCTCCTCGGAGCTCCCGAAAGTCAATAAGACATTCCTCTGAGAAAAGTTCTGATAAAATCATCGAAGAGAAGGAAACAGATTGATCACTCACCCAGTGTGCCGGTATTGCTGATATAGTGAATGATGATAGCCATGAACGCGTAGCCATTCGACGAAGTCCACGCATCCAGGGAAATTGCGAAGTTAGAGGTGTTTTCCTACCAATACCGTGAATATTATCAGAAAAATGTCCAGGAACAAACTTACCTTGAACATGGCTTTGAATCCGTTGACCATATCCGTATGCATGGTCATAATGGCCTCACGAACATTCCTTCGGTTCGGAATTTTCAGTGCCTCGGAGGATCTGTGGTAGTATGCATATTCGAGCATCGCGCGGAACTCGGGCTCTTCAACGGTCGAAAATGGCTGGTCGCAGGCGGCAATCCACTTCGCAATGAGCTCGTCGAATTCTTTCTGGTCCCATGGCTCCTACGTGAGGGGTGAGAATGTATTTCAAAGGCCAAAGATTTCGAACTGACCCGCGACTTATCCATCTGTTGCTCCAACATGAACTTGATATTGTGGGAGATGTTGTCGAGCTCTTGAAGATACTTCTTCGCTGTCACAGTATCAATCGCCTTCTTACCGTTGGCTATTTGGATCTCCTCGGCTGTCGGAGGCCCACCGCGTTTGTTCAGAACTTCACACAGTCGGAAGTGGGCGGGAAACGTTCGCTGGAGATGTCTGGTGAGATCTATTCAATGAAAAAAACAGAGGACAAAATCGTCACTTACTCCCTTCTCTCCTTAGTCGCTGCTGTTGAGGGCGCAGAATTTGCTGTTGGCGGTGGTGAAGAGCTCTAGATGACGATCAATGAAGGTAAAAAAAAAAATGAAAGCGTAACTCACATCCTCTTCGGCAGGTAGCCTTCGAGCACGCTTCTTTCCAGGCGCCTTCTCCTTGGACCCTGATGCCTTGCGGCGTTTTGACGTGGCCGGAATGGTTTTAGAAGGAAGAGAATCCGCAAGCCGCGGTATACCGTTAGTGGATTACGACGGACTCATCAAATGCCCACCTCTTCATTGCTGATTTCGACTTCATGCTCTGAGTCAGAATCTACGCTGCTCGACTCCGAGTCGTCGGTTTCGGAGTACGCCTCGTCGGATTCGTCCAAGGTGGCTTGGGTGTTATTCTTCGCCTTCTTCGGGGCTCGACGGCGCTTACGTTGGGGAGCCGATGTGCGTGTCGTTGGGAGCCCGTTCTCATCGAGTTTCTCTGCATCAATAGCTTCGGCATATTTCTTGGAGTTTTTTGTTTGTCTGCGCTGACGACTCGATGAACCTGTGGGCTCAGTAAAAATTAGAACAACTCGATTTCTCTCTCTGGCGGAAAACAGACCTTGATGTGGGCCCTGAATGTCATCCGCTGCAAAAATCAATGAGCTGAGAGCAAGATTAATTGACGAAATACATGGTACGTACGATTTTCGCTGTCAATGTCCATGGCAGCCGAGCTGGACTTCGCACCCCCAAGCAGTGGGAATCGTACGTAGATGTGGCTGTCTGGTTCGATTCCTGCCTGCTGGATGGTCTGATGCGGATATAAAATGCGAGGGAAGCTTTCCACAGTCTCGAAGTAGTGGCAGTGATAGTTTATTGCCCCCGAAACCGCGCGGTCGCGATGGTGTCCAAGATTCGATTGAATTTGAGCGAAAGTTGTGGATTTGAATACACCTGAAGCAATATTTTGAGTCTGAAAAAGAGTCTGCGCAGTAAGACTCACTCAACACAATAGTCGTTGTCAGGATTCCACGGATGAAGATGCTAAAGAGTCTATCTTCTGGTGCGAAGTATTGGCGCCACCGGCGGGGTGTGATGAAGGACCAGTGCGTGCGACGCTTGCGTGGATGCCTGGCGATCGAAGACCTGATGATCACTTGATACCGCATAAAGGCGGGGAATGCAGCATTCGCTGAATAAATGATAGCTCGGCTCGGATCCATTCGGAGTCGAAATCACCCACCGATAAAAAGTAAAATGAGACCCGAGACCACAAGGAGAGAGACAACGGAAGTGCGAGTGAATGTAGACAGTATAACATTGGTTCTGACGACCCGGGAAATGTGGAGAGCAAATAATAGAGTCAGCGGGAGGCAGAAGAGCGAGACGTTGAGTGCGAGCCAGCGGAAAAGGTTGAACGATAGAGCAGCATCGCTGCTAGGCGTGAGGCATCCACGGGTACCTGTTCAACAGTTGGAGTCATTTCCGCAAAGAAGGGGGATCAGACACACCTGAACGATACCGGTGGATGCGCTTTTCTAGGTCTGGCACTTGAACGAGATGTGTGGGGCCAGCCATGGCAAGAAGAGGGTCGACGAAAATGCAGCAGGAACAATTCGGATGTGGGGGGAATGAGCTGGCTTGTTTTGACGAGAACAAAGCAGCATTTATATTTTTCTTGAAATCACAGCGTCAGGGCTAGAGTACTAGCGAATGAATTGTGGTGCACCTAAAAGGAGAATTCAGAGCGAAAAAAACGGAGAGTGGAGTTGGTTCAACTTGGTTGTGAGGCGTAATCCCAGTAACAGTGCAGGGTCGCACTGCCAGACAGCGCCAAGAAATGCATTGCAACTCCATTTCGGTCCCCAAGCCGTGAAGCATAAATACGGCCGTAACGGCTCCACGACACGGTCAACACGGCTCATTTGCGAGCCGTGCCCGTACCGCGTACGAAAGACGCGCGAGCTGCACGGTACCGTATTCCGTGCTTACACGGTTACGGTTGCCAGCCCTACTCAGCCGACTGTCGAGTATGCACAGACTCTTTCTCATTTTTGACCTAATCACTACTCAATTGTATTTTTACATTCTTCTCTCTCAAATATCAGTTTCCTGCAAGTGTACTGCATATATTGTACATGGTATACATTGTATGTGAATTTAATTGATTTCTTGTCCCTGTGCTTTGACCCAGGCCGGTAAATTCTGTGTGGGGGGAGCGGGAACCTCGCTCTGGTCGTGTCCACAGCCACACCTCTTCCGCCCACCAGAACCAGAGCACTGGTTTTTCTGCCGGCAGTTAAACCAGAGGCAAACAACACATTGCTTCCTGGGCTTCTTCTGCGGAGGCATTGGCCGTGAAGACTGGTGGATGCCGATTGCATGGTGCATTGTGGTATTCACATCGGAGGTTACTGTATTGGAGACCACAAGAACACTCTGCATCATTGCAGAAGATACTTGTGAGTTCTGATGCAAAGGTTGGGGTGCAGGGGAATTGTCTATAACAATCATATCACCCTTGTCCCCTCTGGCTGGAGCCAAATCGAAGGAAGGAAGGTATACTGCGTCTGACTGGGACTGGCCTGGCTTATCATTGAGTGCCATTGAATTGAAAGATGTGGTGTCCATTCCGATGCCTGGAACATCTGGGAGAGTAATCAATGACTGATATCATACAGAATCAAAGTTGACCATACTTTTGAAATAAACAGATGTGTCAATCTCAACAGCTGGGAGAACAGATGCCTGAGCACGAGTGAGACCAGAGGCCATATCCATCCAAGGCTTCAAAGACTCGGCATTGGCACCATCCATGAGTGCTGCTTGTGTGGTAGTCCATTGCAGTGATTTCTTGTGATGTCGCTTGAGTTGTTGCGGTGAAACGGTGCACTAGGGTGCGGCCGTGTAATCTAATGAAATCAACTAGAGAGTGAAGCGAGCTAGTCACTAATCACAATCCAACCAAAATCAAAACAAAAACACTGATCCAATCCTAATGCTCGTGTGTGTGTGTTCGGGGAAGTAGGGTACGTATCACCCGTCAAGAGGGTGTGCAAAGGTTTTATAAGACTCTGTTTCAATAGCAACTATGCGGTTTAAGCACGGTTATGCTGGGGTAGCAGGGACTTCACACCAACAGAATATCAAGACTCAAGTAAACCTTAGACTGTTCAAGTCTTCAGTTTCTTTGTGAGCGGCAGAACCTAACACTACTGGCAACTAGCCAAGAAGCAGAAGGTAGAGCAGACTATCAACAGACAGACGCTACTTCAATATCAACTTTAACTGCACGAATGGCGGCGGTATCAACGAAACGAGGGCAGTTACACAGAAGGTGGGGGCTGGGCTAATCGCGCGGACGGTTACACTGAAGGCGGCGGTCTCACTTCTATTAACAAGTCTTAACCTGGAGGCCTAAAGCGCTGCTACAGGAGACAAGTTGAATAGGTTGAACGAGGGCTCTTATATCAATGCAGTGGTAGTCTTTTCGACGTCCCGTATCTTTTAATCTTTTCTGTGCGTCTTCAAATCTGTCTGATATCTTTTCACAAATCTAGAGTCTACTATATTGCCCGTATATCTTGGGTGGATAGTTTACTGGCTAATACAGAGTACACAGCTGGCTTTTATACATTTCAGAGAGAAGTAAAGGAGATAGACGGAATGAATAGGAACAATAAAGGGTGGGAGCCCGAGTAGTGAATGGCCAATGGCGTAGAAGACATTCTCAACCATGGGTATTATGACCTGCTACCGGGCTAGTCCACATGTATTTCTCTAGCACGCCATAAGACGTGCTTAGTTGTCTTGGTTTCCATCTTTCTGACTGAGCAAGTCTGTCATTGCTGACTAGTCAAGTCAGTCTCAGTCAAGTTCTATTCAATTTCTCTATCAGTCCACACTTCACAAGCTCAGTTGGAACGTATAACAAATATCAAGCAGATTGACAAGCATAGCGCGGCGCTATACTGGCAGACTAGTATAGTGACTAGTAAAGCATAGCGCAGCGCTATTCTATAGTGTCGATCCTCATCAATCATATCAGTAAATCCTTGATGCGAGGCCCGCATCTTTCTAACGGTCAGATCTGCCCGAGTAACCACAGTGATGATTAACTCGGTAACAAGTCTTCATCCTAATCTAATCAGTTGGCCTTATACACAAAGTGGCGCGGCGCTATATCCCTGCCGGCCCTAATGTGGTTGTACCAATCCTGACTTCGCATATCTTGTTTTAATAGTCATCAGACTATTCAGAGGCCGTTGAGATGGCAAGTCAATAATTCTGAGTAGTTCCCTGATGTTTCACCTCCAGCGCATAAGATAATGGCTTACCGCCACCATCTATAGCTCAGTGTAGAATATCATAGTCAGGACGTAACAGCCTTTTGGACTGCCTTGTCAAGTCTACTCAATCCTTCATAGTTGGTTTGTTACACTGACTTTCGGCCATCAATAGTGTAGCCTACCACCCCAGGGAGGGTGTACGCTCATAATCTAATGCCTCACTTCTGCCCACTAATAGGTTCGAAATGAAATAAAAACTGGTGTTTTCATGCATGTTTTGGTACACGCCCTATCAGCGGAATCTTGTAATAAATGCTTCTGTCGAAATGGGTGATGGGCTCTGCTTGCCCAATGTCTTGATTGTTGACATCTTCATTCCAATCCTTGGTAAATATGTCCCAGTCAATATCCTTGTATGCCTCATGAGAAGCAGAAGGCTTTTCCACTGCACTTCGCAGCCTGTATATCATCTTGTTAATCATGGCTTTGAACTTCATGCACTCCGCCTTTGTGCAGACCGGAAGAACTGGATGTAGTGTACGCTGATGTATCTGGTAGAATGGAAATTGATTGATTGGCCGAGTCGAAAGACGAATAAGGATGTTAAGAGGTGTATCACGCATCAGGAAAACACAAAGTAGCCCCATAGACGAACAGGTGGCTATCTGGGTCTATGATGGGCTATCACAGGCTATGAGAATCTTCGGGCACTATGCTTGGCTATGGGATGCTATGAGGTGCTATGATGGTCTATGGATTTTGGCCGTTGCTATTGTTGGCTATGAGTGTCTATAAATATTATTGCAAACTATGGAGATCTATGATGTGAAAGTGTGCGGACGAGGAAATATTTATACATAAAGCAAGTTACCAAATTGACTGGTATGCATATATACCAGGTTCCTACCCAGCCGCGGTTCCGAGGCTCATAATCCCTGTAGCGGTAGTTAGATTGAATACAGAGATTTTGACTGACCGGAAATTTCGGACCGTGTTATGTGTGATGTTACTGTGACAGAAAGTTGGGATGAGCCTCTCCACGGCGGCTGGCCGATAACATTTACAAACAACATAGCCACATTTGCCATCAATTCAAAAGAAATTCACCATGGTGTCTTCAACATCTTAGGAATATTGATCTGCTGAACTCAGAGAGTCATGAAAGTGTATTCAAGCTCATCTGAAAGTTAATCTCATTTTTACTCACCTGAATTCATCTCTTGTAGCATGAATTACCATGTTTTGGTAGCCTTTGGGGAAGAACTTCTCAGAGACTTGTGTTACTGGTCCCACCTTTCAGTATAGTCTGTATATGACAATATATCATGCCTTCAACAGCTCAAAGTATTTTATATACCATGGTGGAGCATGCATGTTGAATTTCTTTTGAATTGATGGCAAATGTGGCTATGTTGTTTGTAGATGTTATCGGCCAGCCGCCGTGGAGAGGCTCACCTCCAACTTTCTGTCACAGTAACATCACACATAACACGGTCCGAAATTTCCGGTCAGTCAAAATCTCTGTATTCAATCTAACTACCGCTACAGGGATTGTGAGCCTCGGAACCGCGGCTGGGTAGGAACCTGCATATATACTGGCCCAGTTATTTACAAAAAATGAATTACACTCATCTAGCACAGTCTCAGAGGTCCACTGCTTGTTAACGTCGGGCCTACCAAAGTTCGGGACTAACTGGCATGTCTGGCGGATGTCGGTCAAGGGAATTACCGCCCCTCGTATGGTGCCATCGGTAAGAGGAGGAGGTCTAGTTATAGCGTACATTTCATGGTTGTTTTCGTGGGAGGGCTTGAAAGACGAGAACCACTCGACATACGCAAGCGGGTATTTAGGCCAGTGAGCAGGTGAAGAATGGCCACTGGACAAGGTTTGTGGCAGCTGGAAAATGACCTTGACACGACCAACTCGCATACCTAATTAGAAGAAGTAAAATGAACACTATGAACACGAAAAGGTGGTAAGAGTGGACTTAAAAGCGGACTTACCTGTTAGCCCGGTAGCTGCACCATCCTTTTTTTCTCGGGCTATCACAGTGTCAAATCGGGCGAGGGATTCCAGGTCGGCGGGGCGGGAAATAACGGTTTGATGCCCTTCTGTCGAACCAGATTCATCGCCAGGATCGAGCGAAGTGGGCTCGAACTTAAAATTGTGATAAACATCCAGCCGAGAAAACGGTAGCGGGGTGGCACGCAAAACAGCTTGGGGCAAAGACTGCCCAAATTGATTAACATACTCCTTCAAGGAATGAACGAAGGATGGTGCATGGTGGTTTTGAGTGATTTGGGACAGCGCTTGCCGTGGTGATTGCGCTGTCTTAGCGAGTTTGACAGCTTGCCCAGTAAATGTGCGCACAACAGCATGAGAAGCTGCTTTCTGGGACGACTCAAGCCAGGCCTGGTAGGTCGTGAAGGAGGCAATTTTCTCCTGCCGAGTGAGCCATGCAATCATTTGGGGAAACTCGTCGCGGCGATTAGAAGCTCGCCAGCCCTCTTTCGCAAAGTCAATGTGTAGTCGTTCAAACATTTCAGTGTTGTAGTTGTCAGTGGTCCCGAAGAGTCGAATGGAGTCGATATAATGGAGGAGGGAATGAAATTTAGGGATATTAAAGTCATGCCGAACACCGGCGGTGATAAAGTAAATTCTGTTCTTGTGCCAGCAGTCGAGAGCTACCTTCATAGCAGCCAATGTTCCATCATCATGAGTGCTGTACTGAGCGAGGTAGATGAAGTCCAAGATTGCGCGACAGGCCTTTATACCTTGTGCAGGTAATCGACCGATCAGGCATCCGAGTAAAATGCGCGCCATTGCCTTGCGTTCTGACCCGGATATCTGGGACAAAGGGGAGATGCCCTTGGCAAAATGTCGGATACCAAAGGCAGGAGGAAGAGCACGGATTCGTGAGTCAAGTTCATCGGCGGTCATGAGACTCTGACACCATCCAACAAGGTGTTTAAAAACCCCTTGATATAGCTGGTGCAGCACGTCGGGGGTGAGGGAAGTCGCGAGGTTCGTGAGTGGAAATCCTTGCCAAAATGGCTTATGAATGCCTGCAACTTCATGCTCCATGCAGTAGTTGTGGAATTTGTTCTCGGATATTTGTTGTTCACCCTGAGAAATGACGCTGAGTGTCCAATCTGGGGAGCGTGGGGAGCCGGGAATAGGGTTCTGAAGATCGGTAGCACTGCGCTGACATTTGGGACAAGTGCCATACTTCGCACACCCAGCCAGGCATTGTTCCGGATAGTCGGCCACATATGATGAAAGGATGGGGAACACCCTGCGCACAGAACCATCGCCACCGGTCACATCCATACCATTCCTGCCCGCCTCCATCAATGGCTGCAAGATCATACGCATGGAGGCATGGAACAGTTTCTGGTTCCGTGTCTTGATGGTCTGCTTTGAAAGCCCTTTACGAGCGATTTTATCCACCGAGAGATAACCGAGAAGTATGCATGCATTCTCGGTCGGTTTTGCGTCGCAAAGCCTTGGGCAAATTCCCCAAGGTGAGATAGACGGGATAAGCAGACTTGCTCCCCGAAAACTGGGTCAGCTGAGTTTTGTCTGTCGCAATGATGACTGGGGCCACGGCGGCATTGGGAGGGATATTGTCCTGAAAATTTGTCATTGGAATGAACAACAGCAGGACAACGAACATACCTGGACAGCAGCCCACCACTTTCCGGTCCACATCTCGTTATAAACACGATTATCCTTCTTTTTGCTGGAGAATATTCGTTTTGGGGCATATACAATGTCCTTGGCATGGGCAGGGTTGCCGAGAAGTGACTGAATGGCATCTAAAGGATTGCGGTATCGAATAATGTACTTCTCGTCCGGACGATCTGGGAACGATAGTGATTTTGATGTCCAGACTGCACGCTCGGGGATTTCGTCGATTATTTTGTGCAGACCCCGGATGTTAGAATAAGACAGTCCGAGCTCATCAGCAACTTGACAAGTTCTTTTGGCGGCGCTTTTCGCACCTTTTTGTTCTTTTGTCTTTTGGAGCCTCTTTTTTGACTTCTTTTCTCAAAATCACTTTCGACTCTTTTGAGTCTTTTCGAGTCACTTCTCTAGCAACTGCCAAAAGTCTTTTCTTGTAGGTGCAAAATCTTTTAAAAGTGAATTTCGTGGCGGTGTAATCAAGGTTGGCTTCGAGATCTTCTTCGAATGTAAGTGGTATTTGCACGAGGATATTAAGTAGTAAGTAATGGTATTTAGAATGCAATCTCATGTGAGTGGTGATCTGCGTACATTATCTTAGGTCAATGATCAGCCTAGTGTTGGTTGATGGTAACCGACCGTAGGTTGAAGGTATTTTTCGTATCCTGCTGTAGTTTACTAGATATTGTAGGTTGATTGCAACTACCAGCCTAGGGTAAGTGCGCAGGGTGAGAGCAGCCTGCGATAGGTTGTTCTGAAGTTGTTTTCGGTAGGTTGATCTCGCCGAAACGTCGGCAAAAGTTCCCAGTCCGGCTATCAACACGTGGGTGGTCCGTGCGTGTGTTGATCTTTTGCTTCCGAAGATCTCACGCGTCGACGTCTCTCTCCCCCCACCGCAGTCTTCAAGCCCCTGCCCTTGCCCTTCAAGCCTTCAGGCTTCAAGCTCCCTCAAGCTTCAAGCCTGTCTTTCCTTCAAGTCCCCCCCAAGCTGTCCGTCAAGTCGAGGTCAGGTTGTCCTCAAGCTATCCTCAAGCCGTCCTCAAACCGGCCTCAAGCCGCCCTCAAATCACCTTCAATTCATGTTAAAGAGCAAGTCCTCAGTGATCCCACTGCACCAGCATCCTGGCCATTGACTCGGGTATGCGGCACACAACACATCTAGGCAGCAGAATCCGGTATCGCGATGAGTGCCCAAGTATGTGCGAGGTACGCCCGCTCACCACCTTTCTTTCATTAATCTCAGCTCACTCGTTCGACGATAGGGGGTGGATCTCACGTTGATGTCGGCGCAAGACGGGTATGCCTTCTCTTACTTCCATAACGTCCTTCGATACCACCTCACGCTGCTTTCGAAGATATGTGAATGTGGGGCGTGATGAGACCAGTGAGCTGGTACGCCACTTAGAGTGTCTTCTGGCCGTGACGAAGCCGCGGAAACCGCAGCCATCGACGTCGATGCCGAGCCCATTGAGGAGGACTTGGATTTGGTGGACGATGATTCCGATGCTTAGGCTGGGCGGGTACAATCCTTTTTTTAGTCAATTCCTGATGCTCACGGGCCATTTAGTATATCAGCACGCGTTCATTGTTACCGTACACATATGCATGTCGCCCTGTCCCTTATGCCTGTACTATGTCGATTGTATGCCCCATGCCCCCAAATATATATGCCTAATATGTGTATTTGTGCGGGAATTTACTATCCAATGTCCTTTTGTGTGTGCTTTTTTCCGCCCTTTCCACGATACTTTTCGAATCTTTTACATCTTTTGTTTCTTTTGAAAGCAAACGGACTGAGGCAAGAAAAGGACAAAGTTCTTTTTCTTCTTTTTGTCCTTTCGTCGCTTTTGTTCTTTTAAAAGACGAAAAAGACGCGAAAAGGAAATCTGTCAAGTTGCTGATGCTTCTCGCGAACCTATTAAAGTGTGAGCAAGAGTACGGACTCGGAGATGCAATGGAGGAAAAACACACACCCCGGGAATATCCAGCAGTCGGTCAAATGCTTTATGACCCGGACCATCTTTCACAACCCACTGCGCAATTCTCCAATCTAGCTCTGACGCAAATGGTGCAAAGCCGTTTGGTGAATCCAGACCACCCATCACGATATCTCCGTCTCGATCCGGTTCCAGCCCAAATGAATGTGCCCATTTGGCATACAGGTCGTCACTCATGCGAATGACTTTACCAGCTGTGGGATGTACCTCGACCACCTGCTCTTCCTCGTCGCTCAAAATATCGCTCGGGTTTGCAGTGTCGGCTGCCGAAGATGGTTCTGCACGCGTGCTCCTCGAAGATGGGCCGGGCTGATTTGGATCCGATTCTGCCGGTATAAAACGAAATAATTCTTCCTCCCACTGCTCGACAGCCTCAAAAACCCGGGGTCGGGGTACGCATGGTGCGACGTATACCCTCTGGATTTTTGCCCTTGCGGTACCAAGCGCAGCGTCGTGATTGGGATAGATGGGATTTGGTACCTTGTGCGGTCTTGAAAGAAGTCCCGCATGCAGGACAGTAGCAGTCATCGGCGATTTGAACAGGCATATTCCTCAGGCGAAGTTCAGCGAGCGAGTCGCAACCAATCGTTTAAATAGTCGGTGGTGGTGTGAAGTTTCACAGACCGAGGTGCCGACAATGGACCGCCAGATCAACTCGCACAGTAGATAATGCAGAACTATCCCACAGCTAGTGTCCGCTGACAGGCCGACCGGGACGGGGAAAGTGGTACCACGAGGGACTATCCAATTCAAGACACAATGTCGCAGCAAAATTTACCGAAATCATGCTTCCAAGATCCTGCAATACCAGTCGTTGCATGGAAGGTGTCAATTCTGACTGTTTTTCATTCAGGAACACAGTGGAGCAAATTCTGGAACGGCATCCACAACCAAGAGATGGCAATACATGAAGCGAATAGTCGGCGCCTCGGCAAATCAGAGTGAATGGAGTAAATTTGGAATCGGCAATTGGGCTTGAGTCGTTAGCGTCTGGTTTCTTGCAACTCAGGAGTATGTATGGCCCATGGATTCCTATTGTGAATTGCCGCCATGAAAGAGTGTGGCTGAAAAATGGACCGGCCACGTGTCATGTTGATCTTGCGGAGTGAGGCCGGCGAAACACAAAGTGGGATCATTTCGTCTCTGTCTTTTCTTCCACACCGTCTTTTCATTCAATTCGCTCCTTTTCCGGATTTATATCTCTTACCTCCTGCATTCTATTCTCCATGCCCCAGTTGCCAAGAAGGCTTCCCGGCCGACGGCGAAGACCTCCAAGAATCCCCCGAAACCGGCGCCCAAAAAGAGCAAGTCAAAGGAAGAGGCGGCCGAAGTCAGGGCCCTCAAGGCCCAGGTGAAGAGAATGGAAGCTGCCCGTATGTATTCTCTCTTCTCCCTTTCCATTTTCCGTGCTCTGACTGCTACGGCATTAGTCCTTGTCAAACGTAATGCCGAGCTTCTCGATGAGGAGGAAGAACCCCCACGTCCAGCCAAGAGAAGGGTACGCCAGCACGATAATCGTGCACGCCACCTCTGACAGCCCGAAGGCCAAGACGCTGGCGCCGTCTTCAGACGACGAGGATCTATTTGGCGCAGATGACGCTGCTGGTCTCGATCTAGGCACGTATCTTCGGAGCCTGTACCTCAAACGACCTTGACATCTCATTACTCTATCCTACAGGCCCGAAGCGTGTTCCTAGTCCCACACCAGCCAGTCCGACTGGGTCCGATCAAGAAGATGCTCTCAACCAATCCCAGGACGGCGACGACGACGACAATGAAGAATCCCCTCAGTCTCAGGGCGGGACTCCACCTCCTGACGATTCTGATGACGTATACCGTGCGCGCTGTTCATCTACCGGTACTGACATGGATTCCAGATGGTTGTCGACGATGTCTTGCCCAAGACGAAGAGCGGGGGCAGATCACGCAAACCCCGGAACTCCAACTCATCTGCTGGGTCCTCTAAATCATCCAAAGCTGTTCTGGCCGATTTAAGTCCCCAGTCCCTTCGTTTAGCTAACAAGGGAAGGGTCGCCGTCCGTCTTGCCATCGCGACTCAGAGCGCCTTCCCGGACGAGCCGGCCGAATGGACCTTGAGAACAATCAAGAAGGCGGTTGCTCCCCTCAATGATCAGCAGCTTTCAGAACGCCTCGACATGGCCGACAACGACACCGACCGCGGTTCGAAAATAGTTAGCTACGTACGTCTTTGATTATCAGACTTGTGCGCCGGTCATCTTCACTCTTATATATCTAGGCGTGGGGCGGTGCCTCCCAACTGCGCGGCGAGGTCAAGACTCTCTGCAAAGCTGCCGTTTGTTTGTTCGGCATCCCTGGGAAGCATTCGAACCAAGAGATTGTCGACATCATCAAGTGGCTTACATCCAAGAAGGGCATCTTCAAGTTTGGGGATCTCGATATCGCGGTGAGCATGTTCTCTGGAATCCGTGACTGTACTAAGTCTTGCTAGGCCCGTACCCACAATGCCCAGAAGCCATACGGACATCCTTTCTACCAGGACGTCATTACAAAACAATTTTTCTCTAGCGCGGTTGCTGAAGGTGTCCGCGCCATCTCTTACGAACAATTCATTGACCCCAACATCCCTGTTGTCGCTCTTGTTACGGACGGCGTGAGTTATATATATTTTCCGCCACGTTTTTGTGAACTAAGCTTCGACAGATGGAGAATGCGCTGAAAGAGTTTGCGAGCGGGGTTCGTGTCAACATTAAATTCACGACGGAGGAGTACGGACCGCGGTGAGTGCCTAGATATCTATCAGAGATGTCTCAATTCGATCGTCAGGTATGGCCACCACCGACAAGCACTCGAAAGTCTCAAACAAAAATCACCCGGTTGGTTTGCGGCGTTCTTGCACGACCTGTACTCCCAAATCGTGTACGATTCTGATTTCTCTCTGCTGCGCTGCTGACCCTGTTCACAGTCAACACACCAACTTTCAGCACCTCAAGACCATGCTCGCCGAGCAGGAGGGTGACGAACTCGCCGATGTCGACTTTGCAGCGCTTGAAGCGAGCGTTAGCGCGACTGCCCCTGCTTAAGTGCCAAGCGCCCACTTCAACCATTTCCACACTGGTAATTACTTTAACACGCGCTGCAATATTCAATCTTCTCTCACGTCTCGTCAATAGTACATCCCGTGCCTGGAACCAGTCACGAACATCATTATATCAACAGCTTTCTTGTTGCGGTGGCCGTTGTCCGACTCTCCGCCTTCGTTGTGTGTACACCCATCCCGTAACCATTATCCTCTACTTATCGGGCACCACAGGTCTATAATCTAGATGGTCATCCTCGTATTCTATAATACCAAAGACGTAATGCTACCTTTATACCTTGCTCGTGAGTCTGTCTATGTAACTGTCAGACCGATGCTGATGAGCGCTCAGGTATATAACATACTCGGTCATCAATGTTCTACAATATCGACATTATATCCCTATCCTTTCCGGACGCTTCCTCAATTCGGTCAGTTGGGTATTTTCAACTGAAGCGTTTGTTCTAACATGCTCGGCAGATATTTCCGGCGTCCATTCGTTCTCCATTGCACAGCCTGCATCTAAATAGAATATGTTTGCGCATACCCTAGCATCAATGTGATTGATTTGAACGCTACGACCGCGCTGGGCGATGCCCAAACTGGCCCGAAATAATTTTATTTGCATTACTATGAGTACTATGAGTGCTTTGAGCGCTACGACTATCCGCATTATGATAGCTTCTGTAACGGCTGCATACAGATTGCACACTTGTACGCAATCCATTACTATTATCTTTTCTTTCTTCACTTCTCATTAATTCTTCTTATCCAACGAGCTCGTACAGCGAGTCAACAACCATCATTACTTACCTCCGTTTATATTCATTCTTACACAGCCACTCCTTCCGTAGTATATAAAGCCACTTGTAACGTAGTAGTTCTTCGGTTAATCTACAACTTACAACAGTCAGATTCGCCACCCCCGTGTGCCGGAACTCGTACTCTACGCTTCCGCCACATATTTTTGACTCTACAAGTCTCGTCGCTGCTCTGCTCTGGTTTACCGTGGTCTGATCAACCGCCTCTACCGTCTTTGCTGCGACACCCCTGCAACCGAAGAACAAATGTCTGGGAGCTCTCGAAACTCGTCTCACTCACCTGCTTCGCGTGCGCCCTCCCCCCCGAGTTCCCTGGCTGGAACTCCTACGTCGCGTGAGCCTAGGACTCGTCCTAGCTCGCGCGCGGTCTCCCCTGAGCTATCATTTAGCCAGGTGGTCAATCCGGCTCCTCTTGGGGGGTCCGGTTCGGTCGCTCGCACCCCTGGGTCGAGCGCGGAGCATTCGCTCCCTCCCCTCAACCGCGAGGTGGATTTTGACGCACCAGATTCAGACGTGAATGCTGGGCGCCCGTGGACGCCGGTCAGCCGTAAGACCGCGCGCTCTCATCGTGAGCGTTCGACCTCGCCAACTAATGGGTCGTTGAACTCACAGAAAAATGCATCTGGAGTTACATCCACCGTTGAGCTCGCCACTCGCGAAATGAGTGAGGCCGAGCTCATTGCCATGGCTCGTCGCTTCGAGGCTCTTGCCCGTGATGCCCGTGCGGCTGCGAGACAGCGGTCAGTTCTGTCTGACAACAAGGTCCCCGATCAAGAAAATTTACCTTCACCTAAGACTTTGATTGATCTTGACACTGAGATCTCTGTTGTTCCTGAAATTAAACCGCAAATGGATGACATTCCTGTCAGCCCAGTAATTCCTTCGGGTGAAGGAACTTCTCGCCCGAAAGACAAGGGAGCTGACCCTCGTAACTGGGGAAACCTGGATTTTGCCAAGGAATTTTCGGATGCTGAGCTTCAGGCACAGAAAGATGCCCTCGAAAATTTTGAGGAAATCAAGCGTGTCAGAATAAAGCGTGAAGAGTTACCTACACCTCCCGGATTTTTTGATGATCTCCGTGAGGCCCGCTCAGATGCATTTGTCCCCAAGGAACCGTCTCGTAAGAGAGGCAGTGAAGGGTCTGGCCAGACCGATTCTGTGGAAACTGCCAAGTCCGCAAAGAAAAATAGCACCCCGAGACAGTCGGGAGATTTCAAGCCGAAAAAGAAGCCGGTGTTGAATCAAGCTGAGAATGTTGTCAAGAATAGCATTTTGAACAACATGCATCAAGACGAGTCTAAGCGCTCATCGTCGCGTAAGCTATCAGGACAACCGGCTACGCGCGCAGCTGCTGGAAGTATGATCCAGCAAGCAATACGTATGTCTGCGAAAGCGAACACACCATCTTCTTCCGAGCCTTCAGATGGTTCCTCTAGCTCCAGCTCAGATGATGAGTCGAGCGAGACAAGCTCTGAAAGTGACGGGTCCCGGCGGTCTGGGTCCTCCGCAGGTGGTAGGCGTCAGAAGTCTTCGAAGGCATCGAAGAAATCTAAAAGATCTAAGAGATCTAAGAGGCGAAAGTCTCGAAAGACTTTATTGAGACCAATTCCACCGCAGGAATATGATGGGTCTCCTGATGCGCAAGCGTTTTATCGCTTCGTACGTCAAGGCTCAGCCTATATTAGGGCTGGGCGAGTGCCGAAAGATGAACAAATATTTTATTTGTCATATCGTTTGAAAGCCAAGGCTTCTGATTTTTATGAACGCGAAGTCGCAAAGGATGAGTCCAACTGGACTCTGGAATCCTTCTTCTGGGGACTCTTTGAATACTGCTTCCCCGTTGATTTCCGCAGCAAACAGCGCGACAAGCTTAACCGCTGTTTCCAGAATCAAAAATCGATCTCGGAGCACACTGCTGAATGGGAACAAATTTTCAACATGATTGGTTTGGAAGATAACCAAGAGAAAGTCGCGAAATACTGGCGTAGCTTGAACCCTGAAATTCGGCAGGAAATGTTCCGTAAAGACTTGGACCCTGAGGTAGACTCTTGGTCAGATGTCTGCGATGGCGCTGTCAAAGCTGAGAGAATCGTCAACCTAAGGGTTGAGTCAGACAGCAGAGGCCAAAGGCCCCCTCCAAATAATGGTTCGTCTTCACGGAATCACGCACCTCCGAGCCGTGGCTCATTTAAATTCCGTGGCCGCGGAGGTGGACCTAGTGGGCACAAACCTCGCCATGAGGTTCTTCGAACTTCGTCTGTGGATGTGACGGATACCTCTGGAAAGACGCAGTGGCCAGGCAAGAAGTCTGATGCTAGCGGAAAGAAGGTGAAGGAATTTTCTGAGAAGAAAATGTCACCTCGGCGCCGCAATGAGCTCTTAGCAGCCGGACTTTGTTTCAATTGTGAAAATCCCGGACATCTGGCTCGGAATTGTCCGGAACTTACGACGATGAAGTCGAAACACAAGGGTAAACCACCGGGCTTCGGAGCCCACAGTGTTAATATACCCATTGCTGCTAGCTCATCCAGTGCAACATCCGCACTTTTTGAAACCACAGAGGTGCTTGACACCTTGCCGTTTGGCGCAGTCGCGATTGGCGACTACGTTTTTGAAGCTCAGGAGGGCGGGGATACCACAGAAATTTCTGTACCTGTTGAACTTCAACCCACACAGCCAATCGGCGATTTACTTGCCAAATTTGCAGAAATGGTGTTGCAATTTGCGCAACCATACCCTGGGGATGACAAGGTTCAAATTGAGAAGAGATTCTTAATTTATCGTGTCTCGGACACTGAGCATGTTATAATGGATAACGAATGCGACGAAGACGTTATAATTAAGTCTGCTCACCTTGAAAATCACGAGTTCATGCTTGGACTTTGGCACAGCAGCGACAGGCTGCATTAGGTCTAAACCCTGAGCAGTTGTTAGAGGACGAAAGGTTCCTCACACAACTCGGTGATGCGTATCTGGGCGGTGCCTCGTTGATCCTTGAGCATTCAGAATGGGATGGCTCAGAGGAGACTGCAGAGACTCGCCTTTTCGGACTCCAAGAAAAGGACGACGAATATTATACCGTGTTTGACCTGAGGAATGAAACTCAGGCTCTGTTGTTGAAAAGTTCACTGAGAGAACCTCAGTTTGATCTATTGGCTTGGAAGCGGTCGGCCTTCGGTCCCACTGCGACTGATAGCAATGATTTAGACTACGACTTCATGTCAGTCAACGACACAGAGTTTGATTTTATCATAACTCCGGACTCAACGGATGAGGACATGCCTCCCTTGCAAGATGCAAGTGATTCTGACTCAGAAGACGAGCAGGAAATTGAGGACGCACCTCAGCACCCTCTAGGACACGTAGATGAGACGTTTGAGGATCGCATCTCCACGATACGATTTGTCCTTAGAGATAATGGTGAACCATTCGAACGGGAACCCGTACCTTTGCATCAATTAGGTGATGTATTGGGAAAGGCTGCACAAGCCTTCTTGGAATTTTTGCAGCCATATCCTGGGGACGAATTAGTGCCCAGAGATGATCCTCGTCGAGATCATAATCGATTTCAAGTCAATCGAATGTCGGACGGCAAGTTCTATATCATCGAAGATGCTTACCTTGATTCCATCACGTTGATACGGGCTTCATATTTAATGACCCCGTCTTTCGAATTGGCATCTTGGTATGGCCAGCAGATAGCAGATAAGTTGGGACTTACCTATATCAGGCCGCCGTTGCATCGAGTTGCGGTTGAAGAATTGCTGACCTATGGAGTTCAGCAATATCTCGACCGCGTGGCTGAACAATTACCGGAGTTCACGGATATAAAAATCCAGCGAGTGGTTTATGAACCTGACGTGATATGCGAGCATGAAATGTTCGCATTCCCCATTCCACTGGATGGACTCGATCCGATTTGCGAAGTCATCAATGGTGAACAATTGAGAAGGCCTCAATTTAACCTGGTTCATTGGATACAGAGATGCTGGTTGAAACACCTTCGCATGGAGGGCGAGCTTCTTGAAGGTTTTCACTTCGTGGATGAAGAGAGTTACCTCTCTTCGATCTTTGGATCCGAGCTAACTGAGCACGGTGATGACTTTACCATATTTTGTGGTGGAACACAGATCCCTCCCAATGCGTATAATGGACTGTCACGTTCTGCATCAATGCCGCGTACGCCGGAGCGACTTGTGCCAAACCACTGGTTGTGGTTGTTACGGTGAATGGTCAGCCTGTGCGGGCGCTCGTAGACTCAGGGTCACTTGGTGACCTGATTTCAACAACTGTTGCGGACCAGCTCTCTTTGAAGTGTGAAGAATTGGCGGAACCAATTACTTTGCAGCTTGCCGTACAAGGCTCTCGTTCAAAAATTAATCACTCTGTAAGTGTGAATTTTCGCTATCAAGACATAAATTGCATGCGCACCTTTTTTGTTGCCAACCTGAGCGGATATGACATGATCCTAGGGACATCTTGGCTATTTCAGCACAAGGTGACTATTGGCTTAAACCCTTCTCGTGTCTGCATCGGAAGTGCTGATGTCTTGCCTTTACAAGGAATTGCGACGGCTCGCGTTCACACACATGCGATGGATGTTGGCATAGATGCAATCCGAGCAGCGCGTGCAGAGCTTCTTGAGTATGCTAAGCCTATATGTCAAAAAGCTGCCGAGACATCGTTACCACCATTACGTGCAATTAATCATACAATCCCACTGATTGATGAGACGAAGATAATTCCGTGGAGGCCTTCGCGCTGCCCTGAAGCTTTGAGACCCCTCTGGGATGAGAAAAGGAGGGCGTACCTCAAGTCAGGGCGTTGGAAAATTACCAACTCCGGCAACACAGTGCCAATGTTGTTGATTCCAAAAGCGAAGTCTGATCCCCCACGACTCCGAGTCGTAGTGGACCTGCGTGAGAGAAATAAGAACACTCACAAATTATCCTCGCCCCTTCCTGACATGGAAGGAATTTTGCGGCGTGTTGCGCGCTGCAAATTTCGATCCCTGATTGATGGACAGGATGCCTACGAACAAATCAGGATCATACCTGAGCACGTTGATCGCACAGCCGTGACTACACCAGATGGCAACATGGTCAGTCTGGTTGTTCAGCAGGGTGATTGCAATGCACCTGCGACTTACCAGTCCCTGATGAATTTCTTATTCTCAGACTTCATTGGACGCTTCATGGATGTCTATCTTGATGATATTGTCATCTATTCAAATTCGCTACAGGAGCATATTGAACATGTCAAAGCCGTAATTGATGTGTTGAAGCGTGAATCACTGTACCTCAGTGAAAGTAAGCTTCAATTCTTGCAACAAGAATTGAAAGTGCTTGGTCGGATTGTAGATGATCATGGTATTCGGATGGACCCGGATAAAGTTGATTCAGTGGTCAATTGGAAAACACCGACCAACCGTGACTTACTTCGCGGATTTCTTGGGTCCGTGGGGTATCTCGCAGATGACCTGGCCAAAGTTCGGATTCCGATGGGAGTCCTACATGGACTTACTGGGGACACAGTTCCTTTCCGATGGAGTTACACTCAACAGCGCGCATTTGAGGACATCAAACACGCTACTCACGAGGGACGTAACCATCATCGGAAGCCGATTGATTATGGCAAAGGTGCACCGCCTGTTTGGCTCGTAACTGACGGCTGTAGCTCTGGAATTGCTGGAGTTGTCTGTCAAGGGGAAGACTGGAAAAATGCGAAAGTTGCCGCATTCTTTTCAGCGAAATTAAATTCTGCACAGCAGAATTACCCTGTGCACGAAATCGAAATGCTAGGTGGCATTGAGGCCATGCTACGGCATAGGGACATCCTACAAGGTGTTCATTTCACTTGGGTCACGGATCACAAGGGATTAATTCACCTTCTGAACCAGAAGAACTTGTCAGGCCGTCAAGCTAGATGGATTGAGAAGATCTCGGGGTTTGACTTCGAGATTAAATATGTACCGGGCACTGAGAACGTGCTCGCAGACGCGTTGTCGCGTATTCACTCGAATGAGGCACCAGGCACAGTTCGCGCTCGAAGTGAATATACCTATCATGATGTTGTGGACAATGATGTCTTGGAAATTGGTTCGATTTTGATGCCTGTATTTGCGGGCCGTGAGGCACTTGCACTCTCGAGTGACCGGGTTACTAGGTCGATGACCAAAGCAGCACGAGAAGCTGCCTTGCAGGAGTCCACCAAAGCACTTGAAAGCTCAAAGACCGGCCGCAAAAAAGCGCTCCAAGAGCATACAATTTGCTTCTGCCACCAGTGGAGAACCAAAGGAGGGCGGGAGTACAACCCAAAACTCTATGCAAACGTCAGACGCAAGGAAAGATGCGTCCGGGACAAACACGGACAAAACATTGTTGAATTCGTCTCCGAATGAGAGTGAACCCACCAATAATTTATTGGGCTCGGAAATCAACTCTGAACTTGAGAAAATGGATGAATCCCTCATACAGGTTGTGAACAGTGGATGGGATGGATTGGAAATCTCCAAATTCATCACCAATAGATACCATGAAGATCCATTCTTCAAGCTGATTCTTGACAATCCAAAAGCGTACCGCAATTTCGAGGTATCAGATGGGCTAATTTTCATGCGCCTGAAGGACCACAAGGTACTTTGTATCCCTCTGTTGACTTTTCGAGGCCGGAGTGTACGGGAAATTGTAATTTCCGAAGCACATTCCGTGCTTGCACACCTAGGACCAGGTAAAACTCTGGATTACCTACGTGATCATGTCTGGTGGAAAGACATGGTGGACGATACAGAGACCTTCTGTTTATCATGTCATACTTGCAAGCAGAGCAAGCCGAGTAATCAAAAGCCGTATGGCTTGTTGAACTCATTGAACCCACCTGCGCAACCATGGGAATCAATAGGCGTGGACTTCGTGGGTCCACTGCCTGAGTCCAAACACCGCGATGGAGTTTTCAACTCCATAACCGTCGTAATTGACCTTCTGATTGGCATGGTGCATTTAATTCCCAGCCGTATCAATTACACAGCGCGTCAGATGGCCGAACTTATGTTTGAGCACATCTATAAATTACATGGGCTCCCCAAGTCAATTGTAAGCGACCGGGATGTGCTATTTACAAGCATATTTTGGAAACGACTTCACGAACTGATTGGGACAAAGCTCCATATGTCTAGTGCCTATCATCCTGAATCGGATGGAGGAACTGAGCGTGCTAACCGCACTGTTACGCAAATGCTGAGGCAATGCATTCATCCGAAGCAAAAAGATTGGGTGTCTAAATTACCGGCAATTGAATTCGCAATGAATTCAGCGCGCTCAGAAAGCACTGGATTTTCTCCATTTTTCCTTAACACAGGGAGAATGCCGCGTTCCATGATCTGGAATTCTGACAAGTCGCGTGAATATCCAGGGATCGCGAATTTTGCTATGCAACGGAGACTAGCAATAATGGCTGCTCATGACAGCATGATTGCGGCCAGGGTCAAGCAGACCCGCAATGCGAACCGGAAACGGCAGGTGGCTCCATTTGAGAAGGACGACTTGGTGTATTTATCAACTAAGAACATCAAATTTGAAAAGGGACTTGCACGCAAGCTCATTCCCAAATTCATTGGGCCATACAAGATCGTTCGAGACTTTGGGAACTCTTCATTTAAGCTTGAATTACCAGCTAACATGAAGCAGCGTGGAATTCACGATGTTTTTCACGCATCATTGCTCCGTGCTCACATTCCCAATGATGATCGCCGTTTCCCCGGAAGGTTAGATTTTAAACTTGGCGTCTCAACAGATGCAACAAATGAATGGGCTGTTGAGCGCATCACCGGTCACTATGGACGCCGCAAGGATGCAATTTTCGAGGTCTTGTGGACGTCCGGAGACTCCACTTGGATGCCGTATGACCAGGCAAGCAAATTAGTGGCCCTGAAGGAGTACCTCGAAGTCCTCGGAATTTCAGGGATTGATACCTTACCCTATGGTTCGGGCAAACCACCCCTCGATGACCCTGAAATTTTCGCGGGCAATGTGCGCTTTGATATTGGTGAACCAGACCTGAATAAATCAGCTCAGGCAATGGGTGAGGAACTCGAAAAATCACCCACATCTTTCACCGCACTCAAACCGCTTATTTCTTTGCTTCACACACCTACCATGGTCTGGAATGGCGAAATCATCGATCCCAGGAGGATCCCTGCCAAATATGCGGACTTCAATTCCGCGCATCCTTACTGCATTCGTCAGAACGACGAGTCCTTTGTCTTGTACACCTTCCCACGATGATCCTGGGACCGCGTACCACGCTGCCAACTTCCAGATGGCCATCAGGCACAATCACCGGCTCCACGTCGACTTCGACGTCAAGTTCAATCCGGCGTTGTATGCCACGATCGCTCAGCACATGAATGTGTACGAGGACCCCCCTCGCTTGGGCCATCTACCTCCCGGACGACGACGTTACCCTCTGGCCTGAGAACAGCATCGAGATGCCTACACTCCAGGAGTTCATGGTCCGTGACACGGACATCTATCCCCACGCCACCATCCCTGTTGGCAAGGTGCTTGTCGACATCGAATTCGAACAGCGTGCGACCTCCTTGATGTTGGAAGCGGAGAGGCGTCGCCATCACGCGATCGAGAAAAAGCGTGGCGAGCGTGCTCTCAAGCGTTCGGGAGAGGTTGAGGGAAAGCTTTCCGCGGAGCAGCGCGCGAAGCTGGCTTCCAAGCAGAAGTCGGTCAAGGACAGCTACGAGAAGCGCAGGGCTGCCAAGGAGGCTGAGGCGACCAACCCTCTCGGAGAGGGTCCCAGTGGCAGCAGTGCTGTCAACGACGAAACCAACATGGAGACGTAAACTCGCCGGTAAACGCCGAGTTGGAGGGCGTATGTAACGGCTGCATACAGATTGCACACTTGTACGCAATCCATTACTATTATCTTTTCTTTCTTCTACTTCTCATTAATTCTTCTTATCCAACGAGCTCGTACAGCGAGTCAACAACCATCATTACTTACCTCCGTTTATATTCATTCTACACAGCCACTCCTTCCGTAGTATATAAAGCCACTGTAACGTAGTAGTTCTTCGGTTAATCTACAACTTACAACAGTCAGATTCGCCACCCCCGTGTGCCGGAACTCGTACTCTACGCTTCCGTCACAAGTGGCGGGGGATGTTTGGTTGCAGGCACAATGTCAATGTTGGCTATCAGTGAGCTAACAGACAAGTGCATGGGAATTGACCTTGCGACACAGTGCTTCTTTTGGTGTGCCCGGGGCTGAATTCCATGTGCCATGCACAGTGAAGTTACAGACCTATGGTGTCTTGAGATAGAGAGGGCCTGACGGAAGCCCGGAAGCCTGGTCGACAGGCAGGAGCAGCGGTACGCACTGCTGACGATGAACAATGGGGGGTGCGGACTTCTGGGGAAGCATGGCACACGGTGGTTGATAAAAACTGGCTGAAAGGTGGGGAAGGGGTGTGTGACTCTTGGGATGCACAGATTGAGAGGCGGTTGCAATCACATTGATATTGTCAACATGGTTGGCTTAAGGAGAGGTCAGAGATTTTCTTCAGATATTTGGGGGTAGGAGATGCCATTTGATGAACAGACACCGAGGGTGGACATTTCCAGCTGTAAGTCATTCCTGGCACAATGGTGAGCAGGGTATTTGTATGGAATGCATACACTATCAAAGCTGCTTTAGTTCTGAAGCTTGATAATCCAACTATCGTGGTATGCAGATATCACTGTGATGGAACTAAATAAAATACAGGAGAGTAAAGATTCATAGCATGAGGTTAAACCTCCGAGATATAGCAGCCATCAACATAACTATACACCTCAAGGAACTTGTTGAAAAGTTTTCGAGGTGAGTGTAAACCTGTCCCTTTATTTTCTGGGATAAGGGATGGACAGAAGGTGAGAGGGCGCATGAAAGGTGAGAGGGCGCCCAAGATTTGCCTTGTTTATTTGGGACAGGTGTTGTTGGAAAATGTCTAGCACTGTTTACTCTACTTGCGTCTGGTTGTCACTTGGGATTCTGGTGTCAAAGTTTCTTCATGAACGGTATGATGAAATTGAATCCGAGATAGCACTGGATAGTCAGACAGCTCTGTCAGTGACAATCAAAAACACAGCTGTGAACCAATTTGTCTATGTGTGCTGATTGATGTGCTCAGAACCTATATAAGAAACACACAATAACCCCACTTGATTCGCGATTGGCGAAGAAACAGTCCAGAGACTGTTCCAACAACCAATAAACAAATCAAAACAGCAATATCTGCACATTTCCAGAGATCCCAACGAGTTACAACCCCTGATACGGGCTTTGTAAAGGTTGTAGGGAGAGGTTTTGTATCTCAAAGAGACAAAGAGCAAACTGCATAGAACGTGTTCCTAGACACAGTGGAAACATAGTTATCCCCGAGACACGACCATGTGCACAGGCACGCGTGGATCATTAACGCGTCCGCACAGCCATAGCTCCAACACCAGACTCTAAGCGATCCCATGCGATAAAGTACACAGGGCTATGGGTTACCGAGCACGACAGTGTTTTTTCTCTTTCCTTCTGACCTAGAGACACTTTTTTTGTCATTCTCGGGCACAGAAGCAGAACCCCAGATAATTTCTCCCTGAGAGTTCCATTATCCTGCCCAAATCATCAGCATTCTGCACTCCACCTGAGCTTCAAGTTGAGTAACGCTCCATCCAACACAACCTGCAAACCAGGTCTGTAGCTTATCGAGCATGCAGAATGTGCGCATACATTGATAACCGTACATGTGTGCTCGAGAGGGTTCAATTCTCCCTAGACCTGTGGGGAAGGGACGAATTGCTTTTCTTATTCCTGACCCGCTGAAACCGAAAAAGCAGATTGGATGTACAGTTTTTGTGGCTCGTCCCTTGTGGTGAAGTAATGGGAATCCACGGGAATCCACTTTACTTCCAGGTACATCTAACCACCCCCGCAAACCAACTCAGAAACGAGTCTATTGGTCACGGAGCACAACAACGACCTTTTGAATACGTGTACTCGGGAGGGTTCAATTCCCTCGACACCAATCGTTTCGGATCCGCTCCTTTTGTCGAGTCCCTCTCCAAGCAGACAGTCTGAAATTTTTTTTCGTCGTTTTTCGCAGAAGGGAAAGCTCATACACCCTTGATGGAACCCGAGGGACATATGCACCCCGAGTCCGCGATTATCTTCTGTATTCAGTACCCTTCCAATCCGTCTGTGGTTGGTTCCAAGATTTGGCTGCAGGGCTCATGTTCAATCATCGTCAAACGGATTTCGAGTCCCTTCTTAGTGTAGTGCTGTATAGATCCGAGTGTTTGACTTGGAGAAGAAAGTCCAAACAAAAATAGACGGATTCACGTCTCAAGGGAATCGAACCCCTGCGAGCACATATAACCGTCAGGATATACACTATGAAAAGTTGGAAAGTGGTGGAAAACATTTTGAACCAGTCGTGGAAGTGGGATCATGTGTTCACATTGAATCCTTATTCATTTATACTGCGACCAGAGGCCATAGCGTATAGTTGCGGTGTACACAGGCGAACGATTTGTGCTTTGATGGCTCCGTTCTATTGTTGCTACCGGGACATTAATGGCTCAGCATGGCTCATCCATCACTAGCCAAAGATAACAAAGTTATCAAACATCCCAGTAGTCTCATCCTGTTTGAGGGAGCTTTCACATTCCACATCAACTGCGAACTCGAGAAAAAACTGTCCTTGATGCTCCCCAGGAAAGGGAAGCACGAAACCAATAGCTTGGCATTCGAGAGGAGAGCTCGCCAATGATTCGCACTGGATCGACCCGTATCATACAGCACCCGCTGACATTCAGCCCAATTCGGTCGCAAGCATAGTTCCCGCATTTCTACCGTCGACCACCACCGACTCAGGGTGAGCGATGGTGAGCATTGGTCTTTTGGAGTGTTGTCGTACAACTGGAAACGAGTGATGAGGTATTACAACGTCTAGGGGGGCACTGTGAACTTTGCCTAGGTTGGCGATTGGCATATCTATGTAAAGCGGGATCCTGTGATGCGGTAAGCACGTACCACAGTACCCGCACACATTTTGCTGATGGCCGAACCTTTAGGTTTGGCTTCAGAATCGAATGTGTGGTCTAGCACATTTCCCACGTTCTGTATTTGGAGTGGCTGTGTGGAGGCTATGGGATGCGACGTGTGTGGTCCAGCACAATTCCCACATTCCGTATTTGGACTCCTTGATCAGATCAACTGGAAAGGTTCGGCACCTGCCGCCTGCGGCCTTATCCTCAATCATGAACATCCTGTTGCGGCCGGCTTACCCTGCCCTGTGTACAAACCCCGCACGACTCAGTTGAGCGTTCATACCTACGCAACGTCGAGCTCCGCGTTCCCAAGGCAATGGTCCTCTGCCGCCATTGTCCTGGAATATGTATCGGGCTTCGCATATAGTGTGTACCCCCTGGTGTGATGCGGGGTCGTTGAGGCTTACCACGCGGAGGTGAAGCGCACACAGGACATCGAGTCCGGCGCTGCTATTCGAGCAGTGAGCGCTAGGGAACACTCCTGCGAGAGAGCTCTCGGGTTGTGTAGACCGAGATAGACCCCTGTAACGCGAGGGTCGCGGAAGCAGTTGTACGGTTGCTCAGCCAGGCAGGGGTCTAACGCAGAAGGTGGTTCGCCTTGGTGGATCTCAGGCTTCACGACATAAGAGTAGTTGCAAAGTAAGATAAGATTGGGTAAGTAATGATCGCGGATCATCTACCTATCATGGCTAACGAATATATGTATGTACATTAAGTATAATTGGCGTCTCGTAGTGGAACTGCACCGTGTTCTATAGTCCGTATACCGTCACAGAGCCCCCTACACGGGTAGCGTTGAAACGGCGTAACATAAATGCGCGGCATCTAGGGCTAATTTTGCGATTTCCTATGACCAGTATTTATACAACGGAAGCAACTAGCACTTCTGATGTTACTAGCATGTCAGCTAGTACGCAGACCACTTGTTAGGTGATATAAAGGAGAGTCAGAGCGAGCCCTAACTGCTGACTGTAGCACGAGGCTGCGCTAGTGTGACGCGCTAGCAGCTAGCTGAGTGTACAAACAACCAGGGATTAAACCACTGCCTATACATTCATGAGACATGACCTAGGAGACTCTAGTAGTCCAGAGACGACTTGGGACGGGGCTAGCGAGGGTCTAGCAGACGGATATCTGCGATGGACGTACAGCTAGGGAGCTACGCCTTGAGCTAGGAAGCTCGGCGCGGTAAACCGGTAGTACTATCTAATCTCTAGATAAGCAACTAGGCGACGCTAGGCGGAATAACCCTACTAGCGATCGGCTAGGGCTTTGACAAAGACATACCACGACATACTAGATGAGGCAGCACGCGGCTAGTGCCCGATCTGGGCAGCTAGGGCGAAGGGGAATAGCAAGCAGGCTATTGGAACGGAGCTAGGGACGATCGCACAGCCTGTACCGATGTTCGGAGGGTGGATCGACGTTCTGACCAACGAGCTATGACCATTTGATGTCGGTCGCAACACTGCGTCGCCTAGATGTAATAGATCGACGCTCTGACAGAGTAGAGATGACCTAGATCACCGGCTACATCG
Source organism: Mycena olivaceomarginata (assembly GCA_029378375.1). Taxonomy (NCBI): domain Eukaryota; kingdom Fungi; phylum Basidiomycota; class Agaricomycetes; order Agaricales; family Mycenaceae; genus Mycena; species Mycena olivaceomarginata. The sequence continues at coordinate 190,118 of JARKIC010000541.1, forward strand.
CCGGTTGATCCAGAAGGGGTACTCGGCATAGACGGAGGGCTGAGGATCCATTGATATACCCACGGTTGAACACTAGCCGGTCAGCGAGGCTGACCTGGCATATAGCAAACCAGTCCCAAAACCAAACGGCAGTCGTCTCATTGGCTGACCGTATTTCTTATCATCTAATATTGCTTATTGTATTATTCAGCTCGCTTTCACATGTAACTCACACCTAGTAGTATAAAAGGGAGCGCAGGACAGACTAGGGTCTAAGAACATTACGCCCCAGACTTTGGACGAAGCTGGTGCTAGTGGACTCAGGCTGCTAGTGGAGGTTGATACCGAACTTCACTTGTAGTAGTCTTTATATTGGAATTAGTAACTGTGGACTCTGGAAACATCGAGTGACTAAGTTGAGGATTTCGTGTTGTTGGTCCTAGACCTCCACATATAAAACAAGGGTGTTCTCTTCGAGACCCAACTGCAGTTTGCGCTAGTGACTTTGCCTTCACCCCGGCACGACGGAAGCTCTGTCGTAGTGTGTTGGATCGCTTGCTAGGTGGATTGTGTGTTGACTTGAGCCCACTAAGAAGAAGACGGACTAGGTGCCCCCACCTCTAGTTTGGCTATAACTTGTCAGTTACTTCGCCTTCACCCCGATATAGACGGAAGCTCTGTCGTAGTGTGTTGGGTCGCTAGCTGGACGCTTGTAGTGAACTAGTGCCGATAAAAGCGGAAAGGTTCCTGTTCTTGGTTAAGGAATAGGTCGGCGGTCAAGGAGAGTCTTGCCGTTTGAGGATTGAAGTCCATTTGTTGTTAGCCTCAGTAGTCTTTGGGGCTGCCCTTAGCGAGGATTTTCACAAACCTACATACTCTGCCCTGGTGTTCTCGACCTAGCGGTCCAGCCATTTTGTATCCACCCCATATAAACACACCCCCGGACCATCCCTAGGTTCCTAGCAGTGTTGTTGTTGGCGGTTGCATATTGCTAGTACGTTGTAGAGTGTGTTGTTAGAAGCCTATAAATCAAACTTGTGTTTGTTCAAACCTGCTGGTCGCATACTACGGCCCGGACCCGAACTCACAAAGAGAAGCACTTAGATCTTTGGAGGTAGATTGGTTGTGGTTGGTTGTTTTGGGTGTTTGTTCGCAATACCTATCAATTAGCTATTCCTAGTCATATAAGAAGTGCACCGTTTTCAGCGTCCACTGCACGTCTTGTAGATTCTACGTCGCTCTTGATTCCTTTACACTCCTGGAGGAGGCGAAACCCTAGCCACGCGGTTTCAACTTCCCACGGCGTCGGCCACTACATGGAAGGTCCCATGCCCCACTTGTCGTCCTTGTCCAGGGTCCAGCTTCGCGGAGGGTCATCCATTTCCTCGTCGACGTCCTGCGTTTGGGTTGATGCGGATGGGGATCCTAGCTGCCCTACCAAGTGCAGGACTCCATTCGATGCAGCTACAGGAAGCGCACTCGAAAACGGATTATGAAGCTCTACCCCTTCCATCTCGCTTGGAGTTGGCGACCTCCGATTTGTTGACCCTGCGCTGGTTACTCCTCCCTCCTCGGCGGCTGCTCTCCTAGCTTCCTCTTCCGCTCGCATAGCGGCGAGCTCCCGTGGCAGACGTCCCGCTCGATTCCCTCGTCGCACTCTTCGAGGCGCTGTAGGGTCCTCGGGGTTGATAGGCGAGCAGTACGTGCGACCGTCATGCACGGGTGGGTCCCGCTGAAGTAGGACCGCAAAGCGGCGAGGAAGAGTGTCCGTGCTAGGACGAGTCGCCAGCCATTCTGCCAGAAACGATGGCCCTGTCCCCTCCGGCTGCGGCGGTCCGGCAGGCAGTGGCACCGACGTGAGGGGCCCCGCCATAGGAGCTGGGGGAGCTAGTCGACTGGCTAGCGGGCATGGGACTGGGTCCTTGGAGTCGTTCGGCCAGGGTGAATGGTCGCAGGGCTTGGAGGCGGTCTGCGAGTGGGATGGAGGGGTTGGAGAGCTGCTGCTCCAACGGAAACCTTCACCGTCCTTGCCGAGGATGAAGATGGCTCGGACAGGCGATCCTCTAATGAAGGTGAACTCTTCGCCTTCCCCTTCCCTTTGGTCGCGGTACTCTGTGTTGGAGCGTGACGCGGCTCCCTTCCCCTTGTCCCGCATAGACCCTGGGTTCCGTAGGCGGTGGGCGCGCGTTCATGCGGGGCGGCACCACGGCCGTCACGGGTCTCTCGGAAGGGGGAACAGCCTCGTTAGGCATTGATGAAGTACCGGCCCCCCAATCGAGCTCGGGCTGAGCCCCCCATCCCAGAGCAGCATTCCCTGCGCTCACCAGTTCTCGAGGGGGAGGAGACAAGGGTTGTGGGGAAGGTTGAGCTCCCCTTTCCGGAGCAGCAGCGCTTGCGCTCACGGATTCCTGAGGGGGAGGAGACAAGGGTCGTATTATAGCCCCTTCCACCAAGCCAGATTCATTGCCCAACACTTCTGGGTTACCCATGAGGACATCATTGCCGTTGTCCTCGTCCCTCAGCCATACGTCCGTGGTGTATAGTAGGGCCTCGTCGAACTCGCCGTTGAATCGGAACACAATCCTCATCTTCTTCCACACCGCTCCCAGCGCGCCGAACCCTTGCCTGCCGGCGCTGACGTCCACGAACCGCACCCAGATCAACCCTTGCGCACGAATGATAGACAAGGGCCTCGCGTTGCTGTTGGAGAAGGCGTCGTGCGTGAGGACCTGGAAGGTTTGTGCTGAGATATCATCGTTGACGTCGGCGATGGTGACTACATTCGATGCAGGGTTCTCCACTTCGAGGTTGGAAATCTCCATCCCATCCTCATCGTCCCTGGAACCATCATCCGGCCCTCCAAATTCTGGTATTGCGAGCAGTACTTCCGTGCGAGGCAGCCTTGTCGGACTGGGCGCTTCTGCACGTTTTCCACGGTCTCTAGTTTCTCCCTTCTCTGTGGTATACATCCAGTACGAGGGTTTCTTGGGTATCCAGCGGTTGCCGCTTTCCACGAAGAAAGGATACGGAGGGACCGGAGACCCGAACCTTTCCCAGTCCACTACCCCCGGAGGAGGCACGAACTGTCCAAAGAATAGGTGTCGTCCCATTGCTCAGTCATACCAGCAGTTGGTCTCCACGTTCACCTTCTTCCCTCGGTATACCCACGCGTGCTCGTTGTTGACTTCCGACAACTCCCACTTGTCCCATTTCCCATTCCAGTTAGTAGGGATCATCGGGGGAACGATCCAGGGAACGCGGTCAACGTCGAGGGTCCATCTTTCTATGGGTCGTGCAGCAAGATTGTCATCGGTCACTGCTGGAGGCGGTCGGACGTATACCAGAGGGGGGGGAGCTCGGAAGACTGCTTGCGAGTTCCCGATTCGTGACGGCCCAGGTGCTGCCTCGGGGTTGGGCGCTCCTGTGTCGAGACGTAATCCTCCCATCCACGATCCCTCTTCCTCATCCTCCTCTTCTGATTCCTCATCCTCGTCGGAGAACTCCGGCACAGCTACAGGAGCGCGCGCGGTAGCTGTCATATGAGCTCTGGGTCTCATAGGAGGGCCTCCTCCTCTCGGAAGGATGGGAGCCGACGGCTGCCGTACACGAGGAGTCCAGGGAGCCAGTGAAACCATGTGGAGGGAAGCAGAGCAAGCTTCGTCTTGGGGTAGAGTCGGTACGTGCTCGCCTCTACCGTCACCAGATCTGAACACCGCGTCTAGCCGCCCTTGCGCTTCGGCCAATAGCTGATACTCGTTGTGGTGGACAAGGTAGACAACATCTGTACCCGCTGCGAAGTCATAGAAGGTCAAAGCTTCCGGGACCGCCAAACGAATCTCCGAGGAGCTCGGGGGGAACTCATGCACGATGAAACATGGGACCCTCTGCTGTATCAGGAGCAGGACCCCTTGCTCGCACATACCGTTGACCCAGAGGCCGATTCGATCGTCATCCGCAACCGGGAGAGCGAGGCACCACAGGTAGTGGACATCTACAGGGGGGAATCTCCTTTGCAATTCCACCATCGTAATCCAGGCTTCCATTTCCCGAAGACCTCTTTGGTATGCCACGCCCTCATCCACCGCGTTGTCCCACTTACGTACTCCTAGCAGCGACTGTAAACGCGCTTCGGAGCAGTAGGATGGTCGAGAAGCCCAGGTAGTGGAGCCCGGATGGAAACCTGACTGGAGGCGGCGAAGGCAAATGTCCTGGAGAGCGTGAACCCCTTGCAGTCCTTGTATGACGTTCGTATCCCAGACGCCTTCTGAGGCGTTATGGGGCGAGCAGATCCATCTGTCAGTCAATGGTTTGAAGGCCGGATACAATAGGTCGGAGACAGGGACCGACGCGACACGACGGATAAACGGCCAGTGTGAAGTTGCTTCCAGGAAATATTGTGGACTGTAGATACAGTCATGCTTGCCGGAGTGTCCGTCGTATCTCCTCTGCGAGACGTCCAAGGAGGCCCGAGTTGCCGGTTCTGGAAGGCGCTCACCCGGTAGAAAGGGGAGCTGCCTCGAGTTCGGCGACCATAGCTCAAAGGTTCGATTCCCGATTTTCACGATCCTCGCCGACAAGCAAGGGAACTGCTTCAAGTCAAAAATCATGGCGGAGTTGATGTTTGGGAGGTCGTAGTACCCTGCGGTGCAAGACAGTCGGGAGTGGCTGTAGGAGGGATTGTTGGAGGACGACATTATTCAAGTAGTACTAATAGGTAGGTGCCCCAAATGTAGTTACGCGCTCACAAAGGAGGAGCAGCGGTATTTAATTCTGGGCAGATGAAGGAAGAGAGAGAAAGAAACTTGTTGTCGTGTCACTGCACACATGGCTTTTTCGCACGCATGGCCCATTGTGCACGGACCTCCATTCTGACTCGTTCGGATCCTGCCCGATCGGAGTCCGTCGGCCAACCAGCTCGCAACTTCTAAGTCAACTTATGAAGTTGGAGATACTCTCGTTTTAGTGCCGGCGCGTTCCTCAAATCTCTCTCGGAGACCCAAGTATCATCGGCCGGTCCGTATCCCTCCCAGCGGACTTGGAACATCCTCTGGTTGCTGTTCTTCTTCGGGCGCACCACATGCCTGAGAATAGCTTCCACAGCATACTCTTCCGATGCTTTTAAATACTCCCAAGTGTCAGGGAGCTTAGTCCGCTCGCCCAGCTCCTCCTTGGACATATGATACTTGCGCAGATGTTCCAAGTTGAAGACCGGGTGCATGGGGTAGTTATCCGGTAACCACAAGCGGTATACGACCGGGTTTATCCTCTCCATGACTTCGAAGGGACCGATAGTGCGCTGCACTAGTTTACAGCCTGTGCCCTGCACATCCACCAACTCCAGCGGGTGAGGGTTGACCAGGACATAGTCAGCCTCCTCGATACTCTCCACAGGACGCCTGCTTTTATTATAAGCGCGAGCCTGTCTTTCTTGTGCCAGCACCACCGCGTCTCTCGCCGCCCTCCTGTGACTCTCTAGCGCTTCTATGCAATCCTCGCCTTTCTGACTCGGCAGAAAAGGGCGGACTATGGGGTCTCCTCCAGGGTTAAGTATTCCAGTGGCTCCTCTAGGGTGGTAGCCGAATAGGAGGAAGTTGGGGCTATATCCAGTAGACCCGTGCACGTTCGAATTGTAGGCGAAGGCAATCTCTCCCAGCCATTTGGCCCACGAAGAACGATCTGCAGCGACATAAGCGCGCAACATCTGTTCAATCGTAGCATTGAGGATTTCCGTCTGCCCGTCCGTCTGCGGGTGATGTGTGGAAGACAGCGCCAGCACGCTTCCATATTGCAGAGTGACCGAACGCCAGAAGGCTGTAGCCCAGCGCTTGTCGTGATCCGAGATTATGCGCTCCGGCATGCCGAAGACATTCACTATCTTCTCCACAAAGAAAGCCGTGAACCCTTCCTGCGACAAGTTGGTGTGCGTTGGGATCATGACGGAGAATCTGGTCAGCTTGTCCACGATGACTAGTATCGCCGTGAACTTCTCCTTCCCTGACGGGGGAAGCCCAGTGATCAGGTCCAGGGAGACCGTAGCAAAAGGACGAGGGGGTATATGAGCAGGCCTTAATCCGCCCATCTTCTGTTGATGGTCCACTTTGATCTTCTGGCAAATGTCGCACATAGATGCGAACTCATCCGCGTCCTTCGTTAAGGTCGTTCAGAAGAATAGTTCCCTCAGTCGATTGATGAACTTGAACGGACCTGCGTGGGCACTCTCGTGAGGAGACTCGTGGATCCATCGGAGTACGAATTGGACTTTCGTATGTGGAATACAGAGGCGATTCCTCCAGTCGGCATCCACAAAGTACAGCAACCCGTCCTTGCCCTTCTGGAAATGCGAAGGCGTAAGCACCTTCTCAGGGCTGGTGGCCTCTTCTGTATACCGGTCCCGGAAGTATGGATCTTCCTGGTATCCACGAACGAACTCGTCCTTCACCGCTTGCGAGACCGACACTAGCAGGTGCAAGCGCTTGTTCCAGTCTTCCTCGTCTTTGTCCGGTTTAACCCCCGCCGGATACGTCCAATGGTCAGCCTGTTCGAAAGGGAGTGGGTTATCCATAGCTGTGTCGTCGTCGCGCTCTTGGACTTCCTCTCTTGCTCTCATCATCCCTTCCTGATCCGGTGCAGCGATCCCGTCGCACTCCGTTTCAGTTTCGTGCCCTTCTCCTTCCTCCTCCCCTCTCTGCCTCCTTGTCCGAACTGGAAGCGCGTACTTGTCCACCACGTCCTCCCACCACCAGATCGCGAATGCTGCCTTTTTCGCTGGCACAAATGTTCCCCGATCTTCCAACTTCTGCGCTTCCTTCTGCCTCTCCTCGTCCGGAACGATTGTCCCACAATTTTCGAGAATGGGGGACTCGTGCAGCGGCGCCCTTGGTAACCTTGACAGAGGATCAACATTCGAGTGTATTCTCCCTGGCCTGTGAATGATCCTCAGTCCAGGGTACGTTGCAAACACTGCCCCCCACGCCGCGAGTCTCCTGTTCGCGTTCTCGTACATCCTTGCCCACTGCAAGGCTGCGTGGTCAGTTACCAGAATGACCTGCTCTCCTTCTATAAAAGGCTGAAAGCGCACCAGCGCCTCCTTCGCTCCCAGTGCCTCCCTCTCCGTAGCACTGTAATTTCGCTCTGTGGATTTCAGGCTCCGGCTCCAATAGGCGATTACACGCTCAACATGCACTATCGTCTCATCCAATGTCGTCCCCCATTGGTCCTCCTTCCTTCCTTCCTCCACATCTTTCACCAGCGTCACCACCAGTTTGGGCATTGCAGCTCCCGCATCCCAAGCAGCCTGGAGCTTATCATAGGCTGCCGTCCCTTTCAGGTCTGTCACCTGTATCGGCTGTACTTGTTGCAAACTGGACCCTATCACATAGTCTGAGGCATCCGTGTACAGCCTGTAGGGCCTCCCTTGTATCGGATGGCCTAGTATCGGGGCAGCGGATAAGGCGTCCTTGGCTTGTAGGAAGGCTATCTCATGTTCCGCTCTCCACTCCCACTTGGCTCCTTTGGTTAGCAGAGCGAAGAGAGGTTTTACTACGAAGGCGTAGTATGGGATATATGCTGAGAAATAGTTAATCATTCCCAGGAACTTCTGCAGGTCTAGGATTGACGAAGGTCTCCATAGCTCCTGAATGGCCGCTACCTTTTCCTTGTGCGTAGACAATCCTAGTCTGGAGACCTTCTGACCCAAGAGTAGAATTGAGGAATACCCCATGAAACATTTCTTTGGCTCCAACATAATCCCAGCTGCTGAGATAGCGCTCAGGACTTTGTCGAGATGGACCAGATGATCTTCCCAGTTCCTGGAGAACACAACTATATTGTCGATGTACACCAGCGAGAATATCCAGAGGAATGGCACCAGTACACCTTGCATGATCCTCTGGAAGATGGAGGGCCCATTCCGTAATCCAAAGGGCATGTGTTTAAATTGCCACAGACCCCTGTGCGGTCGGAACACTGTTTTCTCCCTCGCTTCCTCCTCCATCTCCACTTGATTGAAGCCAGCCAAGGCGTCAAAGGACGATAGGACTTGCGCCCCAGATAACGCTTGAATGATATCTGATTGTCGAGGAATAGGGAATTCATCAGCGACGGTTTTGGTGTTGAGCTTGCGATAATCGACCGCGAGTCGAGGCTTCCCATTGCGGAATACCACAATACATGGAGCACCCCACGGGCTAACCGACGGCTCGATCACTTCGCGCTCAAACCACAAATCCATCTGCTTGTCGATGACTTCACACTTCAGAGGGGAGGCTGCATACATGGGTTCCGAGATGGGTTGCATGCCGGGCTTCAGAGGAATGGGTGCCTTCTCCGTAACATGCCCTAAACACCCCCAAACTCCGAATGCAGCTGAATTAGAGCGCAAAACGGCGTTGAGGCAAGGGCGTATATGTTCCGGCATGTCTGGACCTAGGTTAACCAGTTGCACCACGTTCTCCGTACCCCGATCTCCGTCGAACTCCCCTGGCAGCGCTGTGGTCTTCGGACCCCAGTTCTCATCCTCCTCGAGCTGGTCCTTCGCACCTTCACGTTCTCGCGGCAATCCCTCCGGGTCCTGTGCGCGCTGCGTCTCCTTGATTACGTGCGCTAACGCCTCCGCTGAAGCCACAAACTTCTCCTTTTCCTCCTCATTACAGGGTGTGTCCGCATAATCCGCCGGATCATGGAGGCGTCCTACGATGTCACCTGCGCAGATGTACCAAGGGCGGGTACTCGGGTTCGCGATAGGCAGGAAGGGCTCGCTCGAGTTGATGAGGGTAGAAGGCGCCGCCATTACACTCTCGTCTTCCGTGGCTATCACAACTTTCTCCACCAGCCATTCATCCTTCCCTTCAAACGGTCTGGTGACGGGGACGTTATGCACAGACCCAGCAGCGACGAGAGTATCCTTAGCAGCCAGCACCGGCGGCGCTTCGAGCTTCTCTTTGCGGCGTTTACGAGCCTTGGAGTGCTGGTAGGTCTTTCGCCAGATCCCGGGCAGCAGGCGCTTCATGGATTTCGCCATGCTTGCTTGCTGTATCTCAAAGCCCAGGTCTACAGAATGCGCAGAGGAAGCCACGATGATATGCCGGGAAGACCCTACTTGCACCTCGCAATGGCCGGTAGAAGAGTGTTTCACTCTGAGCTCGTAAGCAGATTGGAAGTCCTCCCCTAAAAGGAGAGAGACTTTCATGTTCTGGACCACATACGCCTCAAGCTCAAAGCGCACTACCTCCCCTTCGGTGGTGACCATAAAGATCGGGCATTTAACATAGCCTAGGACCTTGGCTTGCCCGGTGAGGTGGTAGAGGGACATCTGTATCCCCTCCCTGGGTTTTGGCAGTCCAAGTGTCCAGAACTCCTCCGACATCAAGGAGATCTCTGCGCCAGAGTCGAGGCGTCCTCGGACTTCCTCGTTTGCTAGAGATCCTATGCGAACTTTGACGTGAAGGGCTCGCGCACCCAGGGATCCTAGACTGTTGGGAAGTTGGCGAGCTTTACGGGCCTCGTAGATGGCAAGACCGTCCTCATCCTTGCTCGAGGGGAGTTCAGCGACATGAGCAGTCTTGCGTAGGATCCGCCGAGGCAAAGGAGCAGGGTCATCGCTTTTCACTGCTTTCCCTTTATCCTTGCTTGACTTTTCCTTCACGAAAGTGTCATGTCGCCTACGGTTTCTGTTGAAGCCTCGGTACTCGACGTGAGCAGCTTTCGCTCCACAGTCTAGCGCGTCAACGACGAGTACGCTTTTACTTATAGGGGCAGGCTCAACTTCACCCTCGAGATAAGCGGAAGACGAGACCTTGGATTCCACGAGCATAGCTACATATTCCCAATGTTCTGCTTCCTCCTCCGCCGGGTCCAATTCGACATGTATCAGCATCGATTGCCTCAGAGTCTGCCATCTGCCGTAGTGCGAGCAGTCCCGTGCCACATGCTTGGGGCTGGTGCAGATGTAACATTCTCCATTCGGGGGACGCGAGCTGACCCTTGAATTGTCTCGGGCGAAGGAGTAGCCGTTGATGGTCTTTCCCCTGGCCCAGTCAGGACGAGACGGGCCAGCTTCACGGGAATTTCCCGTGGTAGCGCCTCGCCTCCGATCCACAGCCATGGCTTCTCTTCCCTCCTTGTCCTCCCCTTCTCCTGGTGGCCCTTCCGTTTCCTCTTCAACTTCGGCTATATGCGCTCGCAGACGGAATCGCGGGCGGGGAGCAGCGGAAGACGTGCTCGATCCTGCTAACAGTCGGTCCACTTTGGTTGTTAGCAGCCAGATTGACATAAGAGCAGCTTGACTATGCTGCGCCACCACCATCAAGGAATCAATAGTTGGGCAGATGCGCTCATTAATTTCCTTGTTCCAGTTCGCCGGTTGGGTGCGTATGAGGCGGGAAACAGTGGTAGGGCCCGTTGACATTGTCCAAGAAGATGAAGCTGTGATATTGGGCACGCCGCTAGAAGAAGTCAACCGGGTCCTCCAGGTCGTGGCCCTTTTGTCTGAACTTCATCTCTTCAAACTCCTTGTTGCGATCACGAATCCACTGGTCGGTGAGGTATGTACGGTGCAGATTATCCAACAGATGCGGCCAGTCCTGGCTGAATTCTCGGCGAGACGGCTCCGGAAGTGAAGTCCACCACTTCAACGCATGCTCAGTGAAGCGGGAGGGAGCCATCTGCCCTAACTGCCTCTCCAGTAAGGGACTGAGCATCGCCAAGAACGACATCGTGATAACGTAGGGGATGATAGTCTCCCCTTTCCCGTTCCACAACGGCACAACCGAGATGTTGAGTTTGCTGTTCAGTTGCCACTGCACAGCGCTCACGGGGTCGACTCCCGGAGCAGCTGGTTGTCCGCCTCCTCCGTCGCCTCCACCGCCTCCACCGCCTCCAGGGTTTCCATGCCCCCCAGGTCCGTTGTCGTCTGGTCCATCTCCTCCGCCATTTGGATCCCTGTTCGGATTACTCCTCCATCCCGGGGGTACGTTCCCAGGAGGGGGCCCGTTCGCTGCTCCTCGTTTGTCTCCGTCGGTCCCACCCGGCGCGGAGGTGTGCTGGAATCGGTAACTTGTCCAGTTCGTCAATCCCGGGTTCGAGTTGTTTAGGACTCGCATCACCGATGGCCCCCCAATGATGGGAGCTGCTGCGTGAGTATTCGGAACAAAGCGCTGTCCTGGAAAATGATGGACTGCAGAAAGCGAAGCTGGGGCCGGGAAGCGAACATTCTTGGGTTCAGATTCTGCAGGAGGAGCGGCTTCCGAGGGAGTGCTCACTCCACGATCAGAACCTTTCGTGGAGGTTTCCTTGATAGTAGGGACGCTTCGGCGTGGGCGATAGTAGCGATCCCGGGGTTCCTCGTTCAACCAGCGCATCATACCCATTCGAGCGGAGTCATCAATCATCGCAACTCACAGCAAATAGTCAGGCCTCAGGAGCAAGCGGTACATCTCCTGTGTAGGATGGACAGTCCCGAATTCCCGACGTATTTCGGGCAAGGTTGAATCCGCCAAGCTGACTACTTCACTCCAATCTTCCTCAACGAGAGTGTGACGAATGCTTTGAAGGTAGGTGAGGATGTGCTTGTTCCCGTTGGCCAGGCGCCGTTGAAGGCAGGAGAGCGTAAACCGCAGCTCCACCTCGTACTCGCTGCGCTCCAGTAACCCTAGTAATCCGTAATCCGGGTCCAGTGTGAAGCTGGTCTTCGGATCTTTGCCCAGGAAGATCGTCAGCGCTTCCAAAATCTGGTGAACCGCGACTACAGCGTGCGCTACACAACTCAAAGGTTCCAGAGAGAGGCAAAAGAACTGCCTCGAGATCGTGGGATCCGTAAATGGGAAGCACGGAGCTGTCTGCGCTTCAATCTTCGCCACTTCATCGAGAAGTTGTCCTAGGTGCTCCCATTCGAACTGGCGGTGAGGCTTATCGTAGTGGATTAGAGCATCTTGCAATGCAGCAGCTCTGGCGGGATCAAAGTTCGGAATTTCCCCACCTACAGCACCAAACTCCGCCAGTGGGTCTTCTCCGTTGGGATCCTCTGGAAAGAAGGATTCGTGGTAGCGCGCTACTGAAGTCATCAGCGGCTCCCGGAACACCTCTAATGAACGTGCTAGTCCACTGAAAACTCTAGTCTCGGAGTGTTCTGTGAACCTGAGCGCTGTCGTAATACTCTCATTGTTTCCGACGCCCCCTGGCTCCGTCTCGTTCCCTGTGCTAAAGGGGCCGAGGTCGGACTCCTCAGAAGGTTCAGTAGAGGAGTGTTGGGCGTTCCCAGAGAATGACGCCAGTGGGGGAGACGCGCTCATTCTGGGAAGAGCTGCGGTATCACCCACTGGAGAAGAAAGATTATACCCCGGTGCAGCTACTGAAGCAGCGCTCGCGGGGTGACCTTCCTCCGTTTCCAGTGTTGAATCACGACGGGGGTAGCGGTCCGCGCCTCCCTTCTTCGGTCATATGGGAGGGCATGCGTGGGTTAACACTACCAAATGGAGCATGCTTTGGGACGGGAGCAGCTACGCCTTTGGCAATAGAGGCCACTGTGGGGGTATGCAGGCCCAAGCGAGCGGCTAAGGGGGCTAGAACTGAAGAGTGGGTGGCGACAGGAGTCTTCGTCGACTTAGAGCTATTGGATTTGGTAGGTTTCGGGTCAGGCGTCCTAAGGAGCTGTGACGAGGAGGAGAACTAGAGCTTGAGGCAGGGCCAGACGGTCCACTCGAGGATGCCGCCGTCTCCATTCTAGTGGCTTGTCGAGTCGACACCGCTCGGTTGATAACGGGGTTGGGATTCTGGTGGTTGAATACAGGGTCGTAGGGTCCCCTAGAGCTTTTGGGTTTCTGCGACATGTGAGTGGCGAGGAAGGGGAAGAGGACGATGAAGACGAGCAGCAATATATGCGCTCAATCCTCCCGTCCCTGTGATGTTGGCTAAGTCTCCCTGGCGGCCCGTCACCCCATTAGTATGACCCGAGGCGTCCCCACACGCACGCTCGTGTCTAGCACGGCGCAGCGTTCCAACCCCTTGCTCTGCGAGTCCTGCCACAGAGGAAGAAGACTTGCGGAATCGCAAGTGTGCCCGGCACGTGACCAGCACATGATCGGACCTTCTAGGCCGATCGGTGAATAGAACTCAGAAGCACAAGTCCGCCCTCCTTGAGTGGCGTGACTTCTATTTCCTCTCTGGCTACGACACCACCGTTGTAGAGGGTAGAAGCCACAATAGGAGGGAGGGAGTGGGTAGCTCAGCGCTCGCCATAAGGTTGAGCGCTCCCGAGCACTTCACTCCCGTGCATGGGGTATACTATCCGCCTTCTTCCATCTCGCCAGTAGTGATGGGGAAGGTGGGGGTTGTCCAGCGCTCCCATGCACCTCGATGCAGGCAATAGCTGCTTGCTCCCCAGGAGCTGAGCACTCATGCCTGCCATCGCTTCTCCAGCCGTGGTGAAGCCCCTCGCGGTGGGCTCCATTGTGATGCGGGTCATTGAGGCTTTACCACGCTGGAGGTGAAGCGCGCACGGACATCGAGTCCAGCGCTGCTATTTGAGCAGTGAGTGCTAGGGAGCGCTCCTGCGAGAGAAGCTCTCGGTTCGTGTAGACCGAGATAGACCCCTGTAACGCGAGGGTCGCGGAGCAGTTGTACAGTTGCTCAGCCAGGCAGGGGGTCTAACACAGAAGGTGGTTCGCCTTGGTGGATCTCGGGCTTCACGACATAAGAGTAGTTGCAAGTAAGATAAGATTAGGTAAGTAATGATCGCGGATCATCTACCTATTGTGGCTAACAAATATATGTATGTACATTAAGTATAATTGTGTCTCGTAGTGGAACTGCACTGTGTTCTATAGTCCATATACCGTCACACCTGGAATGAGGTTGTGCCTGTAAGGATAACCACCCATACAGTACTACATGTTTGTCTTCTGTAAACTCGCTGTTCAGCCTGTGGAGTGTGCAAGTATAATATGTTTGATCACTGTTTGATGTGATTCTTTGGTCCCGCATAGCACACCCAATTCTGGGTTTTTTTTTTTCTGAAAAAAATTGCAATGAACTGTAATGTAAATCTACACATAGTGTCCTGCACAGAATTTTTACTTTTTCCTCAGGACTTGTGCAAACAGACATTTACTTGGCGGGCGTTGCTTGTCACCAAATTAAAGGCCAACTTTAGAGCGGCACGGTCACGCCGCACGTATGATTGCCATGTCCAAAGTGGCAACGAGGCAGTAGCCATCTTTCCACCACACCACTACCACCAGCATGTCTGCGGACCACGAGATTGTCGACTCCGAGGATGTCGAAGACTCAGAGGATGATGAAGATGAGTGGTTGGCACAAGAGGCGGCCGGTCATGGTAGCGGCGGCGACGTGTTTCCGAATGCCTCAAATTTTCAAATCAACCAATCAACTTTTGTCGCAATAGGCTCTCCTGGCAGTCCCCCGGGGTCCTTTTTCGAAAATGCCCACGATTTTATAGTCTCCGAATCGACTTTCAGTATCATCTACATAGAAAGTGACCAGGCCCTCCAAATTGTGAATGACTTGTGACACAGGCTACTGCTGGACGCACATGATGCATTTCCGTTTTCGCAGTATCCGGACAGTCGACAACAACTGTTGACACATGGTGAGTGTCATGATCAAGGTCCCACTACCACTCAAGGAACATCCCTGCACAGATTCTGAGTCAGGACCGTCAAGATCAGTTGCCGATGACCCCGGCGAACAAGGCAAGTTTTTCTGGCGTGTCTCTTGTGTGATCAAGTGTAATGACTCAATTGTCAAGACACGCATATCCCCAACATCATTGAATGGCTTGATGAACTCTTCCGCGAAGACAAAGATTCATACACAAAATTCCTGGCACAGCATGGCGACTCTGCTCAATGGCTTTTGGATCTCCTGCAGGATGTTAGATCAGTAATTTATTGTGCAACAGCCTGCTAACCAGGTTTCAGATTCTAGATTATGAACCAAATCTCGCAACGATAAATCGACGTAGATTGTTCAATGTCAGCAATGGCCCCTGGGTCGGCTAAACAGCGAGTAACCCGACAAGAACCCCAACCAGGATAAACACGATAGACACTAGTAGCTGGTGTGTTCCCCGAGCAGTAGGACCAGTCGTACGGCGTCCTCCCTAGGAGGCCGTATGTCATAGGTCGGGATGCGAGGCGGAACCCGGAACGAGTCGAAGAGGGTGTGATATCCACACAGGTATACAACCCGGGGCGTGGATACAACCCGTAGTACAATGTGGAGGAAGCGGGGCAGGGTGGAGACAATGCCTATGTCAAGCCAAGGTAGAAGCCTGAGATTAGACGAGGTAGAATCTACTGTACATGGAGATTCTACCGTGCTTATATAGGCTTCTAATAAATTAAAGCGATCGCGGTCAATCGCGATCAGCTCCTGTACCGTAGCATTAAGGAGCATTAATGCTGATGCTCCTGGACTCCTCTGTGTTGGTTTCCGTGGCGTCGGTGGACCTAGGAGACCCGATGTTCGGGTTTCCTAGTCCTAAGTGTCATTGTATCCAGTGGTTCAAACCCCAATCGGGTTTGCAACCACTCCTGTACTTGGTGTACGCTTCTGTGTCAGCCTTTGGTGCGTCCGGGGACTAGAGTCCGTCTGTATGGGTTCCTAGTCCCTAACGTCTTCTGTATCCCGTGGCGCAGACTCCCCGAGTCTGTGGCTTTTAGAATCCGAGGCCAGGTTTCAACCGTGAGGAAGGTCACGTGGTGGCGTCATGAGAGTCCTGTGCCGCTAAGACGCTGAAATGGCGTAACATAAATGCACCGCATCTAGTGCTAATTTTGCGATTCCTATGACCAGTATTTATACAACGGGAAGCAGCTAGCACTTCTGTTGTTACTAGCAAACTAGCTAGTACACAGACCACTTGTTAGGTGATACAAAGGAGAGTCAGAGCGAGCCCTAACTGCTGACTGTAGCGCGAGACTGCACTAGTGTGACGCGCTAGCTGCTAGTCGAGTGTACAAACCACCAGGGGTTAAACCACAGCCTAAACATTCACTGAGACGAGACCTAGGAGACTCTAGTAGTTGAGAGATGATGTGCTAGGGAGCTAGCGATATTCTAGTGGACTGGAATCAACGATGGATGTATAGCTAGGAGACAGTGCTTTGAGCTAGTTCGCTCAGCACAGGTCTAGGCTGTACTATCTAATCTCTAGATAAAGGCCAAAGGCAGTGCCAGGCGGAGAGATCCGGCTAGGACCAGCTAGGACCGTAAAGATACGATGCTATGGACACATGAGAGATGCGAAACGATAGCTAGGGCCTAATACAGGCAGCTAGCTCGAGTGGAATAGCAGGAAGGCTATTGGTGCGGAGCTACAGGCGATCATCGATGCTCTGACACATAGAGCTGACCTAGGCGACCAGTGGTAACACTGGGTCGTCTAACAGGCAGATAGATCGACGCTCTGACACATAGAGCTGACCTATGGTGTTGGTTGCAACCCTAGGTTGTCTAGATGCGATGGATCGACGCTCTGACAAACAGGGATGACCTATGATGTTGGTTGCAACCCCAGGTTGTCTAGATGCGATGGATCGACGCTCTGACAAACAGGGATGACCTATGATGTTGGTTGCAACCCCAGGTTGTCTAGATGCGATGGATCGACGCTCTGACAAACAGGGATGACCTATGATGTTGGTTGCCACCCCAGGTTGTCTAGAATGCGATGGATCGCCACTCTGACACAGAGAGATGACCCAGAACACCAGCCGTAATGCTGGGTTGTCTAGATGCGATGGATCGGCATTCTGACACAGAAAGATGACCTAGAACACTAGCTGTAAACCCAGGTGACTAGGTGCGATCCTTGGCTGTAGATGATGTGCCCAGGATCTGCAATATACCCATGAATAGGCTGCTAGCTCGTCAGCGAGGCTGACCTAGCATGTCACAGGATGGCTCTAAAACGAAATGGCAGTCATCTTATTGGCTGTTCATCTTGAATCACCTCATATTGCTTATTATTGTATTATTCAGCTCGCTTTTCACATGTATTTGGAACCTAGTAGTATAAAGGGAGCATAGTAGCGACTAGCACCTCAGATTAGCACTCCCTGGTCGAGTATGAAGCTGGTGCAGGTGGTCTCTGATAGAGATTACACCCCAGTTTTGTGCGACACTAGTGGAGGTAGTCTCAGGTTGCTAGTGAAGTTTGTAATGCGCTTCACTGATAGTAGTCTTTATTGGAATTGATAACTGTTGGCTCTGGAACATGGAGTGATTAAGTTGAGGATTTCGTGTTGTTGGTTCTAGCAGACCTTTGTTGGTTCTAGCAGACCTCCACATATAAAATAAGGGTGTTCTCTTCGAGACCCAGCTTCAGTTGCGCTAGTGACTTTGCCTTCACCCCAACAAGACGGAAGCTCTGTTGTAGTGTGTTGGATCGCTTGCTAGGTGATTGTGTGTTGACTTGAGCCCCGCTAAGATAAAGACGAACTAGGGTGTTCTCTTGAGACCAGCTGCAGTTTGCGCTAGTGACTTTGCCTTCACCCCGACAAGACGGAAGCTCTGTCGTAGTGTGTTGGATCGCTTGCTAGGTGGATTGTGTGTTGACTCGAGCCCTATAAAGAAGAAGACGGACTAGGTGCCCCCACCTCTAGTTTGGCTATAACTTGTCAGTTACTTCGCCTTCACCCCGATATAGACGTAAGCTCTGTCGTAGTGTGTTGGGTCGCTAGCTGGACGCTTGTAGTGAGCTAGTGCCGATAAAAGCGGAAAGGTTCCTGTTCTTGGTTAAGGAATAGGTCGACGGTACAAGGACTCTTCTGGGACGCCCCCAACTTGCCTTGCCGTTTGAGGATTGAAGTCCCTTGTTGTTAGCCTCAGTAGTCTTCGGGTGCGCCCTTAGCGAGGATTTTCACAAACCTACATACTCTGCCCTGGTGTTCTCGACCTAACGGTCCAGCCATCTTGTATCCACCCCCCATATAAAACACACCCCCCGGACCATCCCTAGGTTCCTAGCAGTGTTGTTGTTGGCGGTTGCATATTGCTAGTACGTTGTAGAGTGTGTTGTTAGAAGCCTATAAATCAAACTTGTGTTTGTTCAAGCCTGCTGGTCGCATACTACGGCCCGGACCCGAACTCACAAAGAGAAGCACTTGGATCTTTGGAGGTAGATTGGTTGTGGTTGGTTGTTTTGGGTGTTTGCTCGCAATACCTATCAATTAGCTATTCCTAGTCATATAAGAAGTGCACCGTTTCAACGCGTCACACGAAATAGTAGAACCCGGGCGATTCATGACATTCAAAGCACTAATACGGCTCTCTGGTGCCTCAAAACTCTACCCTCAATGCATTCCTCTCACAGGCCTAGACCACGAAACCCTTGTGGCCGGTGGAACATTCGGCGATGTCTATACAGGATTGCTTCGTGGTCAATCCGTCGCCATCAAAATGATGAGGGTATTCGAGAAATCAGATATTGATGCTTTACTGAAGGTTTGAACTTTGAACCTAAGCTCCACTATCAAGCTTCTGACATGGACGTGCTGTGCAGGGGTTTGGCCGAGAAGCACTTATCTGGCGGCAACAGTCTCACCCCAACCTTCTTCCATTTTACGGGCTATACTACTTTCAGAGAAGGCTTTGTTTAGTGTCGCCGTGGATGGATAACAGGCACATTCGCGCTTTCCTGAAGAAAGAAATGTACTGCACTGACTGTCTTCTTTCCCTTGTAAGTCCCGAGATCTCAATGAGGGCGGACAATATCTCAACCATCAATACCTTAGATCTTGGATGTAGCACACGGCCTTGAGCATCTTCATAGCAAGGGTGTCGTGCACGGCGATTTGAAGGGGGTATGTGCACTAGCCAACTCTCCTTCCGCATCATTTTATAGTTGCACAGGACAACATCTTCGTGACCGCTTCGTGCAGGGCGTGTTTGATCTTGGATGTAGCACACGGCCTTGAGCATCTTCATAGCAAGGGTGTCGTGCACGGCGATTTGAAGGGGGTATATGCACTAGCCAACTCTCCTTCCGCATCATTTTATAGTTACACAGGACAACATCTTCGTGACCGCTTCGTGCAGGGCGTGTTTGGCAGACCTTGGTTTTGCTTCTATCAGGACTTCTATGGCCTCCATTCAGTTCACAAACTCATCCCAGCGTGCACAAGGGGGTACTACGCGTTACCAGGCCCCTGAGCTGCACAGAGGAGGGCCAAAACGATCACCTCACAGATATTTATGCTTTTGCATGTCTTGTGTATGAGGTGAGTCCTCTCAATGCCTGCCCCTTCTGTTTACGCTTATATTGTTCGGATAGTTGCTGACAGGAAAGGCTCCGTTCCCAGAGCTGTACACTGACGTCGCTGTGGCCATGGCAGTCATCGAGGGCCGTCGGCCCACGCACCCTTCATCATGCTCAGGAACTTCATCATTAGATGCTCTATGGAATCTGCTGCAGAATTGCTGGGAAGAAAAGCCCGAGAATCGGCCCACGGCCTCCCAACTTGTAGAACGCCTCAAGGGAGATGACATCCAAGCTATCGCAGTTGAATCCACATTGGACTGGGATGACACATTCACATCCAAGTTCCACCGTCTCTTTTTGGGTGAACGGCCATTTCCCTCGGTTATCGAGTTTGAACGGGTCGTTTATGGCTCTGGTCAGTTTAAATAATGGTGAAACCTGGATATATGGCTGACAAACAAACAAAAAAAGTGGTGGGGTTAACAGAAACAGAACCAGCGGACTTCGAAGGCACCCCAACTGGTTCCTCCGATCCCCCCAGATGAATTGCACCAAAACTGAAGCATCCATATCTGAGGCTAATGAATGCGTAGACGAGTGATTTGGTCCATTGAGTTGCAATAGAAATATTTCAATGAATCAATAGCTGGAGCAAATAAGGGATAATTCTATTGAGAAACCCGGGTTCAGGTGGGCAGGGGGAAAGTGACGCTGTGATGTTGCAAGCGGTGCAGATCGGCACTGCAGTTTTTTCAACTAACACTGATTGATGCTTGATTGACGCAGTGGTTTGCCGCTTTGTCACACCGGCACAGTGTCACGTATACATTGGTGCATGCACCACTATTCTTTGACGCACCCATCTGCGCACCCAGCGCAACATTTACCTTGTCACTGGTGTCAACTACCTTTCATTCAACGGAGTGAGTGCCGCAGTTTGCCGTTTCAACTGGCACTATGCTGCTACTGACTGCCGCAGAAATGTCAAACCGCCGGCGCTTTTTTAATATAACTGCTGTGCAAACCAATTCTTTGCCTCTACTGGTTGCTGCTTGGTTGTTGCTCTTACATATTGCTGCTGTGACGATCCGGGTTCTCCATGCTGTGACTCTCATGCAACATATGCTTTAAACATTCACTTAATTCCAAAATTAGTATTGAATGAAGGTTTACTCGATGTTTAACAATTGATCAAAGAGAAGTTATCAATTTTTTGCTGCATCAGTTAACATACAGATTTAATCATGGGGAGCAGAACAAAAGAAATTACACTGCCTTCTTCGAACGTAGATGTCGTGCAGGAATGAACTTTGGCGGTGTCTTCCCCGTCAACTTGACCTTTGGTTCCGCCTTTACCCTCAGCGCTTTTTTCGCTACATCATCCTTCACACGCTTCATCGGTGGTTCACCCAACTACCACTGGAATCGGTGCCATGGGTGCGTATTTGGAGGGCTCATCATGGCGAAAGGTTGGTGGCCGGGACTGTTCATCCCAGATCACATGCTCTGACTTGAACTTCAACATGTGATCAAACCAATCTAAACCAAGTCCTCTGGTGGTCTGGACCGCCTGGAACTTAAGATGAGCTAATGAAGTATCTGCCTTTGCGAGCTCCATTGCCTCCCTTCATCCCCCTCCCCTCCTGCCTTTCTCCCCGCTCCCTGCCCCTGCCCCCTTCCTCTCTCTCTCTATCCTCTCATCTGTCTTCACACCACACTAATATTCACCCTCCCCCACTAGCTACCTCCTCTTCCCCACCCTCTTCGTCACACTCTGCTACCACACCATCTTCACCTTGCCATGGATTTCCCCCCTTGGGTGTTCCACAGCACCAATCTTTTGTTGCAGAGACTGAGGTGGCGGGTCATGGTGGGCAGGGTGGAGGGGAAGGAGGGAGGGATATCACTTGTACATTTTATCTGTTTCCCTCTCCCATTCTGCCTTTCCTTCCCCTCGTCCCTGACTCTCACTAACGACATCTGAGGGCTCGCTGACATGCACCCCACAGACCCACATTCTGCACACAACCACCGGCCGATGCACAGGTCAGCACATCCAGCTATGCGCACTGATTGGGGATGGGCCTAGGAGGCATACCCACTTAGTGTGTGTAATACACCGAGCGGGCAGAGGTGTTTGAGAGGTGTGTTGTGTTTTCTTTTTTCTTTTTTTCTTTGTCTTTTTGTTGGGGGGTGGTCATGTTTCATTTTTGGGTGGTGCAATGACAGAGGGGGAGTGGGAAAGAGTGCAGAGGGGTGAGCAAGTGTGTGCAGCACAGGGTGAGGGGAAGATTTGGCTGCGGGATCCAGACACACTAGAGGGGGTGGAGTGGCGGAGGATGTTTGGTTGCAGCACAATGTCAATGTTGGCTATCAGTGAGCTAACAGACAAGTGCATGGGAATTGACCTTGTGACACAGTGCTTCTTTTGGCTTGCCCAGGGCTGAATTTCCATGTGCCATGCACAGTGAAGATTCAAGCCTATGGTGTCTCGAGATAGAGAGGGCCTGACGGAAGCCCGGAAGCCTGGTTGACAGGCAGGAGCAGCGGTGCGCACTGCTTGACGATGAACAATGGGGTACGGTTTTCAGGGGAAGCAGGGGCACACAGTGGTTGATAAAAACTGGCTGAAAGGTGGGAAGGGGTGTGTGACTCTTGGGATGCACGGATCGAGAGGTGTTTGCAATCACATTGATATTTTCAACATGGTTGGCTTATGGAGAGGTCATAGATTTTCCTCAGATATTTGGGGTAGGAGATGCCATTTGATGAAACAGACACCAAGGGCGGCCATTTCCAGCTGTAAGTCATTCCTGGCACAATGGTGAGCAGGGTATTTGTATGGAATGCATACACTATCAAAGCTGCTTTAGTTCTGAAGCTTGATAATCAATTATCGTGGTATGCAGATATCACTATGATGGAACTAAATAAAATACAGGAGAGTAAAGATTCATAGCATGAGGTTAAACCTCCGAGATATAGCAGCCATCAACATAACTATACACCTCAAGGAACTTATTGAAAAGTTTTCTAGGTGAGTTGTAACCTGTCCCTTTATTTTCTGGAAAAGGGATGGACAGAAGGTGAGAGGGCGCACGAAAGGTGAGAGGGCACCCAAGATTTGCCTTGTTTATTTGGGAAAGGTGTTGTTGGAAATGTCTAGCACTGTTACTGTGTCTGGTTGTCGCTTGGGATTCTGGTGTCAAAGTTTCTTCATGAACGGTATGATGAAATTGAATCCGAGATAGCACTGGATAGTCAGACAGCTCTGTCAGTGACAATCGAAAACACAGCTGTGAACCGATTTGTATATGTGTGCTGATTGATGTGCTCAGAACCTATATAAGAAACACACAAATAACCCCACTTGATTCGCGATTGGCACAGAAACAGTCCAGAGACTGTTCCAACAACCAACAAACAAATCAAACGGCAATATCTGCACGTTTCCAGAGATCCCAACAAATTACAGCCCCTAGTACAGGGCCTTGTAAAGGTTGTAGGGAGAGGTTTCGTATCTCAAAGAGACAAAGAGAAAACTGCATAGAATGTGTTCCTAGACACAGTGGAAACATAGTTTCCAAACAAGATAGATTTATAGCTTCGCAGCGTGTGTGTGTGGTGTCCAAGCAACAGAGAAACAAGTTTAAAGTAGTCCCGTAGACTCAAGTAAGTCCTCTAGTTTATAGGCCAAGAGTGTTCACAGAGCTTTCCCTAAAAGGTACTTTCTGAGCAGCGCACAGCAGTCACATTTCCAAAGTTTTCCCTAGAAAGTACTTTCTGAAACCCACTCCGCAAACAACAACAATAATGTTTCTTTCAACAGAGTCCCAGTTCAAACAGATTCACAGAGTTCCTAACAGTTTCCAGGCAGAGCCCAAGTGCATTTCCAGAATAATATATGATTCAGAAACAATTAAGATTTCGACTAATAATGCTACTCTAAGAGAGTGCGTTTGCCGAGGATCCCAGATCAACCCAATGCGCAAGCATATAGCCTACTAGTTCGGGGAAGATGCTGTGTCCATCGTAAGAAACACTTCCGGATACTTATACAACCGCCAAGACCACAATTACAACACCCAAACACAATCCCAATGAGTCAAATGTCCGTTTATCCGCCTCTTTAACCATGTTTCTGTCGGTTGTTCTTCCGAGTGTCGCCTCCCATTGGTTCCCAACTGGGAGCATGCCATGTTCCCTTGCCAATTATGAGGCAGGAACCCATCAGCAGCACCCCTGTATTATTCACGAGGGTGTGTCGATCACCGATAGATCGGCACTGCACTCATCCGACCTGTTTCTGCTGTGAACACTCTTGGCCTATAAACTAGGGCCTCACTTGAGCCTACGGGATTACTTTAAACTTGTTTCTCTGTCGCTTGGACACATACACACACACACTGAGAAGCTATAATCTACTTTGTTTGGAAACTACATTTCCACTGTGTCTAGAAGCACATTCTACGCAGTTTGCTCTTCCAATCTCTTTGAGATACAAAACCTCTCCCTACAACCTTTACAAGGCCCTGTACTAGGAGCTGTAACTCGTCGGGATCTCTGGAAATGTGCAGATATTGCCGTTTGATTTGTTGGTTGGTTGTTGGAACAGTCTCTGGACTGTTTCTGTTGCTGCTCTTGAGTCAAGTGGGGTTATTTGTGTGTTTCCTATATAGGTTCTGAGCACATCAATCACCGGTAGATCAGCAAAGAGTTTTCCTAAGAATACAGCTCTTAATTCAACCGCTTCGTCCGAGGATGTACATGTGATCAAGGTATGTTCTGGAGACTCAACCTCTTTTCTACAGAACCGACAGAGCCAATCTGATCTGTGCACGGGCTGGTAAGCATGATTGATGTAGTGCAAAATCTCCAGGGCTAGCAGGTGAGTAGAAAGCATTACAGAGGTTATAGCCTCTCAATGCTTCTGAGTCTTCAGGATTAGGTAGTGCCGCATGCAGGAAGTTATTTGTGCCAGCCTTTTGTCCTTTTGTGGTTCACAACGGCCATGCAACAAATAGAGCTTGTCTGAAGAGTCAATTTCTCCTTGAAGCCATTCTAAGAGTTTGTGCACCGATTTAGAGTAGTCTTGGATGTCTTCAATAGTAGTGGACATGGTTAGAACTAGAATTGGGCATTGGAATGGCAGTCTTGTGGCAGCCAGGATGACTTTACCAAGCCCACGATTTTTTTACCTTTACCAGCAAGCTCAATAGAACTATTGAGAGCGGCGTGAGCATAAGTATCATTGTTACGGCCAAGCCAATGCATCGAGGGGCTGAGAACGGGTAGTATACAAACTTGTCAGTCATAGTTATGTACCTACCCTTCATCAGTTTGATGGCGATCCTCGTCAGTCCTGGATAGCCGAGCTTTTTTCCTTCAATGTAAGGCTGGGCAGGTTTTTTTAAATATGATACCTTACCCTAACACTAACCACTAACCAGCTAACCTCTAACCTCTAACCTCTAACCCCTAACCCCTAACCACCTAACCACCTAACCATTAACCACCTAACTGCTAACCAACTAACCACCACCTAACCCAAGCCCACGTCTTGTCAACTGAGTTGATTGCCACCAACATGTTGACAGAATGACGAAGATCGCCATCAAACTGATGAAGGTAGGTACGTAACTATGACTGACGAGTTTGTAAATGTCCCGCTGAGAACAAGAAGGAGGCGGCATACTTGGAGAGGCATAATCCCAGTTTCAGTGAACAGCGGCGTGATCATGGAGCAGCGGTGGAGATTGAGCATTTGAGAGAATAACTAACCTGCACTTTGGCAAGGTGTCTGACATGCACTTCCTCACTATCCGGGGAAATTTCGCATCCATGGATTAAGTGGCTGTCGACACGAGCCATATATACAGCTGCTTGAGCTCCTTAGGCATCAGCCTTCCCGTCATACTAATCTTCAATTGCCATTATCCGATGTCCACAATAACGAGCCGTGCAAGCTTTGGCTCTGTAGTGGTCAGCGGGCGTATTCTGGGTGTCCGTTCTGGGGTTGGTGCCAACATGCTTTTCCTCTATCTCGACAGAGATTCGATTAGTGCCCGAGTGGAAATCAGGGAGTGGAGAAACTGTCTTGCCATAGATGATGATTGTGTCGATCAGGTTGACAAGGATGAAGTTGATCGAACACCAAGTTTTCAAGGTTGCTAGCTTTACTCAGAGACCTCAGACAGATAAGGAGACGATAAGAAGGTCGTCAGCTTGAGCCAGGAGTGAGATCCGAACCCCTGCCAGGAATACATCCTCGAAATCTGGCATCATTGCAAGATCTGCAAGAAACAAGTTCCAGAGGATCGGGGAGGTGGGGTCACCGGTGAGCAGACTAATAGATGCTTTGAATTGGGCGGATTGCATGTCTCCATGTTTGACATAGTACACCATGCGCTCGAGAGCATGCGAAGCCAGTCAAAGATTGCACCGCCCATTCCCATGCGGAACAATTTTAACCATTATGTTGGTTGATCCGTCGAAGGGAAGCATTCGTAAAATCGACGCAGGCAAACGTACAGTGTGAAGCCGTGCACTCTTGCCCACTCCTTCAAGCATCGGAGGATGAAGGGGTTGTTATTTGTTCGATAACCTGGCCTAAAGCCGTTCTGGTATGGTGGAATCAAGCCTCTCGCTTCTGCCCAGTCAAATACACGCCAGTGAATCAGGATGGTCAAGGCCTTGAGGAAGCAAACTTTGCAACGCAATTAGTCTGTAGCTGTCCGGGTTTTCGTGCGGTTTCAAACGCTTTGATATACCAACCAGTGCTGTCATGAACCATATGGAGGGGCCGTCTCCGCGTGAAGTGCATTCGTTGCACAAGTACATCAGATCCTCATTCGGAATTTCCAGGAGTTCAACATAGGAAGTCTGGTCCTCGCCGGCTGAGCTATCCAATGAATGCTCCCGCAGGTGGTCTTTCAAGCGGCCCATGTCTTCCTCGTTCCATTTTTCCGAGAAGAAACCCTCGGGTTGTCTGGTCCTCAGTTTTTTCCAGTAGAAGACCAGCTAGAATTTTATTGATGCTATGTTGGGTTTCGTCGAACTGGGGCGGCAGAGTTACGGGAGAATTTAAACATTTCTCAAATACGTCCTTGAGGCTGGCAGCTGTTACGGATATTAGAGAGGTTGCGGTGAGCCACCAGGAGCCACCCGGTGGCTCTGACAGCATGCGCTGCGGAGTGGCTACTGCATTTGGCGGCTGATCTGGTGGCTGCTTGGGTGTCCTCAATATGTATCTCTAAGCTATCTTGGAGGCTTGAATGCAATCCACTAGTCTGATAAGGCCATTTCTTCGGTGTTGGGTGAATATGTCAATGATTCAAGTGTCTACAGCCGGCTCTTTTGCTCTTGTAGATCACACCTGCACAGACATGGGTCTACATGGGTGTGAACTAGATGGAAGCGAAGAAAAACAAGTGGTTTGACATCATATATTCAGCCACCACCAAATGCAGTAGCCACTCCCCATCACATGCCATCAGAGCCACCGGGTGGCTCCCGGTGGCTCTGGTGGCTCACCGCAACCTCTCTATTGGTGCGGCCTTTGGGTCCACCATGTGTTTAACTTCTTTCCAAAATACAGCCGGGGAAGGAGCATCAACTATTTTTTTTACGGTTGATATCTTTGAGAGTTGCGAGTTTATCCCGGCCTCTGTGGCTTTGTGGGGAAGGAGGGGCGGACGAGGGCGCGAGTTGGTTCTGGTTTAACACTGTCACTTGGTACGTCTGTTGACACTTTTGGAACATCGGGGAAGGTATTAATATTACCGGGTGGAACAACCACAGGTAACACCGCTGTAATTGGTCTCCCGGGTCGTGGGAGAGAGCAGGCATTTGCAGCTGCAGCGCGTGCTTCAATCAAGTGGCCTTGCTTAGGTGCGATGTCTTTTTTGATATGCAAAAATAAGTTGGAGCCGAGCGGCCTTTGATGAAAGCCATCAGGGTTTTGAGCAGGTCGCCGTTAGTACATCGCCAACCGCACGCTGCGTTTTTCGACGCATAGTAAGTGACGGATCTAATGGCATATTCGGAGCGAGTTGATATCAACAAAGATTGAATGGGGTGTTGCAGTTTGCAGTGCGAGAATGACACCAGGAGTTCAGCTCGTGCGCCAGTCTGTGAGCCATGGACCCGAGATGACACGTTGAGGTGTGCTCCGGGGCCCCAGTAGGCGGATGCTGCAGCCCGCGGCTGAAATTTGCCCGCATTGTGACAGGTACCATGCACAGTGGCTTTCAATGGCACCATTACAGACAGAACATGTGGTGTCTCCTACTTCGATGCTGGAACAAAGATAAGAATAACCACAAAAGATGTTGAGTTGTTGAGCTGTTGTTCGGTGAGTGTTGAGTTCGAGCTCGATTGCGTAGTGAAGTTGTCGATTCAACTGCCCTACCTAACTATTAACTAGGGTATTTATACTAAGGTTCAGAGTCACTACCGAGTCAACTAACAAGTCAGAAATATGAGTCAGTTAAACCAATAAGTACTGCATCTGCTTTTCCTGCGGACTGCGATAGCTGCAGCACCTGCGGCGCAGGTGCTGCGTCATGCCGATTGATCCAGGATCTTTCCGTTACAGAGCAGGTCCATATAGCGAGAGCGCTTTCTTCTTCTCGTCTTTCCCCGGCTGTCAATGTGACGATGAAGAGTTTGTCCAAGTCGGTTTCATCTGGGAGCACAACATCAATCTTCCGCTTTTGCTGGGGCTTGCAAATATTGTATGTTGCACGTCAAAGTCAATTTTCAGGCGCAGAATGTGGCAGAGTGATCGTAACCGGGGATGCGATCGCAGACCGTGAAGGAGGTAATGTTGTCAAAAATCGACTTCGAGCAGGTAACATAACCAATAACCGTTTTACGCGCCCCTTGGAACAACGTGTAATTCCCACTTTTGGGACCAAAACAAATTGCCCCACTGACAAATCACTGCATTCAGGCCCTGATCGGCAGAGGCTGCCGAGCATTGCCGTCATCTGTCTACCCTACGTGACCCTACACCACCGGGTCTGCCGAGGTCCGGTCGCGTAGGGTAGACAGATGGCAGCAATGCTCGGCAGCACTCTGCCGATCAGGGGCCTGGAATGCAGTGAATGCAAAGCCGTAGTCTCGAGCATGTTACATAGCCAGTTGCCACGAGAAGATTGCCCGGTATCCATAGAGTTCCGAGGAGGGTCTGTTGGGTACGCGAGTTTTGAGCCTGTGCGAGCATTTAGATCGCCATGTGTTGAGACTTCAAAGTCCGCAGCATACGCTAGAGCAAGTGAAGCAGCCAGAGCCTCACAAAGCTCCTTGTCTAGAATACCAGTCCATTGTGAAACGACTCAGGGAGAATCACTGCGTTCCCACCCCATGTAGACAGAGGGTCCGGTCTACCCCCATAGCCAAAGGTAGATGGACCCCCTATGTCTACATGAGGTAGATGCAGTATGTCTACAGTCCGTCCACATTAGTCGGTCGACGTAGCCGCATATTGGCCGACGTAGCCGCATGTTAGCCGATGTAGCCGCATGTAGCCGCATGTAGGTGATGCAAAGGTTATGTAAAACTTTAAAAGGCATAGATTTTACCAAGAGACTTAAGACTCGTCCGAGGAGCAATTTTGATGCTGTCTCATACCAAGATTGGCCGAGTTTGCATTACGGAGTTGAGCGAGGTGTATCTACACTGTAGATGCAGGCAGACACACGTAGCCGACGGGTAGATGCACTGCATCTACCTCACGTAAACGAACGTAGCCGGACCTCAATCAACCGCGGCCAAAGGTGCGTCTACATTAGAGCGTAGACGCAGATCACCGGACGTAGCCGAACATCGCCACATGTCGGCACACTGTCAATCAACGTAGACACAGGTGCGTCTACAGGGGTCGGAACACAGTGAATATATGTGTTGTAGATGAGGTGCCTGTTGATTTGAATAACCATGAAATCAGGACCCGAGAAGTCTTCTCGATATTTGAAAGGGATTGTTGTGCGCATCACGATTGCAACACTGTCCCAGGATTTCTCGAAGGAAGGCTTCGGACGTCGCGTGCGCGATAGAATGATGTAGCCGGGTGGCAGCTCGAACGCGTCGTGGCTGCTGTGGGCGTAGGTGAGTCTCTTGGAATAAATTAATGTCATACTTTCCGAGGTCTTTACGAAAATCCGGGCAGCTCATGTGTAAAGAAAAGGACCCATTAATATTCCAGCTGTAGATAGACACGACCTGCGTGGTATCAAGGGGATGGGTAGAAGAGGTAGTAAGAGCTAAACATTAAAAGGGCGGGGCGGTGGGTAGGGTCAAGCTAGACCCGTTTTGTAAGGAAGATGGTGAGATAATAAAAGGAGAAGGTGTGCGACACTACTTGGTCCGTTTTGGAGGGTGTGCGATGATGGTAAAGAAAGCAAAGTAATTGGGGCGGGGTGCTGAGCTGCCCTTACATGTTTAAACGCGCAACGCAAACCTCGTAGGAGACACGGGGGTTGGTGTTCCACGTGGTGACAAACCACTTGGCCACATCATCGGACTCGAAAACGAGGACGGCGGTGAAGTCGTCGGCGCCCTTGCGCGAGGAGTAGCGCACGGTGCGCATCATGGCGAAGTCGAGGACGTTGTTGATCGGCTGCCGGGGCTGCTGGTGGATATCCCTGAGGCCCCTGCCCCAGGTGATCGGCCCAAAGAGCACCTCGCGCGCTGGGTCGACCCTACCGCGAGGGGGACCCGCCGGAGGAGGATGTGGATAGCCTATAGGCAGCGAGCGAATACAGCGGGCGGCGCAGGAGCGAATACGGCGGGTGGTGCAGGTACAAGTGCGGAGTTCGGACTTCATATGAGGGACGCAAACACTCATGAGTGCGCAGAGCAAGTGGTGAATCTCCTCCGTCATCCGGATGCATCGGTCTTTTTGAGATTTTATTACCTAAAATTAAAGACAGCGTGCACACAGTGTCGAGAAAGGGTATCTTTGCAGCGTCTGCAACATCTTGAAGGGCATCTGCTGCCACGGCGGTGTACTGTAGAATTTTGTCCAGTGTCCAAGGACTTGGGGAGCATCGCCGAGAGTGGGAAACTGCGTGTGTACTCATGACACATGCGTGTTTTATATCCCACTAATATATTTCTGTTACGCTGCCGATGCCAGGACTAAAAAATATGCGAAAGCTACCACTTTGTGGGTTAGCCGATATGCCCGAGGTCTGCGCGATATGCCCGAGATGTGGTTCAATTTTTTGAGGTGCACACAATGAACACTCGTCTTTGCCGATTTGTATCAGTTATGCCAACAATCGGTGTGTAGGAAGCAGTTATGAAGCACCCTGGTTAGTTTGAAACCTAGGTATTTTCGTTTTCATTCAGCTGGAGCGCTCCGTTGTTCTTGTACTACTGGGATCACGTCCGTTATTCTCTATTCACTCAGCGGCGACTTGTGAGGTGATAGCATAGATTGCAATAGCGATCAATGAGAACACAGTACTCGTGATAGCCCTCGGCACCTCAAGCGGGGCGTGACAGCTGCCGCGGAATTCTGGATTTGCCGGGTGATGCGGCCGATCTGCGCCGATTTTCGTTTTCGCTTTTCATTAGTACCGCACTCAGTTCAGTCCATTTCACGATTTTAAGAAGTAATTCAAGTTTATGGGTTCAAAATCACCATTTGTGGTCGAGACACACGCTGAACAAACAAGAGTTAGTCCACATTCAGTCCACCTGGGCTGCATAACGGCGGCCCTCACTTCCGAGACGATGTATTTAGAGCAGTAAAGCTTACCCCAACTTGACTTTGGGCGACAGACGATCTATGGAGGGGAAAAAACGCGGCACGGCACTTACCCCTCACGCCGCGGCAATTACACAGACACCGCCGTGTCAATGGCGCGTCAACGCGCGTCAGTGCGCGTCAGTGCCGCGGCAGTCGCGGCCTTTTCACCCAGCCTATGTGCAAGTGGGATGATATGAAGATAGAGGATGGTAGCCTTCACAAATTTGCATATAATCCTGAGCACTCAGGTTCAATTCGACATTTCACAAGAACTATATGTACATGTTTCTTTCCAAACAGCAGCCAAGTATTTCCGACTCAATTTCAATCGTGTTGATGGGCGCTCACTTGGTGGTGCTATACAGTTGTCAAAACATGACGACGCCTGCGGAAAATTAACTTACGAGACCACGGCAACGCCGACAACAGCATCGTGGTAGTCTGTATCACCCCCGTCCTCAGCGTTAACCTGTATTGTCATTATCATTTGCCTCTCAGTAGCCATCCAAGCGCAGCACTCACCATGGTGAACCTGATGGCGTTCTGTCCGCCGATCTGGAACTCATGCTAAATGAATACGAATCAATTAGACTCCGAGTTAGGAACGTGCAGGGTAGGGGAAGACATACGTACGTAGTCGCTTTGGGTCGCTCGAGACATAATCCGTGTCACTAGGTGCCTTGTGGGAGAGATAAACCCCGATATAGCGGTCTTCAGTGTATGGACCGACGCTGAGGACAGCGGGGTCGGGTCCGAAAAACTAGGGGGACGATTGTGGTAATATTGAATCGGCTGTTTCTTCCGGGGCATCCCAAACAGCCTGAGGGTCAATGACGAGGTAATTGGTGTCGAGGAGGTAGGTATTAGTGCGTTGAAGCCATGCCGCAGTGCGTTGCTAAAGCACCCCAGTAGTGAGACAGTTAGAGCGACGAGTAGCGAGACAAACCAACTCACCCCGAAAGTGATGCCGATAGTGTTCTTGGGGAGCGGAACGACGACAACCTTAGCATCGCTAGGCTGAGAGGCTTTGGAGAGATCGATGGTGCGGAGAGCGGGTTTCAGTGCAAACCTGACATGTTGGGAATGTGAAGAGGGGTTGAGGAAACGGCATAACGAAAACTAAGGGTTTTTATACAACTTAGAAGGAGCCTTTCCTACGAGGAACATTCGAAACGTTCTGGAAGTGAGCGGAGCGACTACTAGATCGATAAGCGGCCTTCATATGACGATCAAGGAGCTATTGTTCCTCCAGCTCATCGATAAGATGATTACTATCCATTGATTCCTGGCACCTAGAATTATGGGGTCAATCTTCCTGCCCATCTATGAGAGGATCACTGTTGATAAGTACCCTCGTTCCTCGATCACGAAGTCCGGCTTTTGACCGCTGGATTCGTGAACTTTGGATTTTCCACTTCATCTTTACTTGAATCTCTTCGAGCTTTCGACTACCCTCACATTTTCATATATTGCACACGTCTCTGTGTCCTCAGAATAAATATTTCGCCCTTGAGGCGTCATATTCGAACAAATGATGTGTGATGCCGATATAATTCTCATCAAATATCTTGCTCGGCTCGCCGGCAAAAGGTAGGGGCTGTGCTTGGACCGATGATCCACACTCCCCCCCACGGATCCTCCTCCGCGTATGCAAAAGGGGCTCGCAAATTTGGGGACAGGAATCTGCGGCGCTTGAAAGTTGAAGCGAAGGAAGATGGTTAAACATGGAGGCTATATGCCTGCTGCCTGTCATCCTTGCATCTTCTAGCGGGGAGGGGGGGGTGGGGGGGGGGCAGCAGAGGACTTAAGCGATGATTCTTCACGAAAGTCCTTATTAGTTCTTTCACCCAAGACCAGCGTTCGTGCTCGCATTGGGTGAAAGTTGAGGTGTTATTTTTTCCGGGCCTGGGAGACAGAGAGATCCAGTAAGCATTGCTTCCGAGAGAGTTGGCGTCCACACGCTAAAGCAGGGCACCTAGGATCAACCTAAGATGATGTTCAAACTTCAAAATGTCGAGCCATATGGCGGGTACCACTGGTGCCGCAAAAGGGCGTGGCAAGTGACCTACCAAGCGCTAAGGGTCAGTCATGTTCGTTGTTAACCTCCTCATTTGTTCCTCTGAGTGCCTCAGTTCTTATCCCGAAGCGCCCAAGAACATTTCGATGTCACCACCTCCGTGTCAGCCGTGAGCGACTCGGACGCATTGCGATGCACTGGCCGAGTCAATTCCGCTAATTAGCGATTTGGCAGATCCCAGATTTGGGGAGAGTGGTCTATGGGGGTCCTGAAGTGCTCTTCGCTTACAGGAACTGAGACATTTGGAATAAGTGAGGGCGGTATTGCGCAAGATCTGACATTCCAGACGCTCTAGTCTTCTTCGGCGTTTGTACACGCACCACTTGCTTCGAGTAGTTGGGTGACCCTGACCGTCGGCCACCTTCGATCTCGGATCGGTATTCCGCAGTTACCCTTGGGCCACTGGCGCCAAAAAGTCCCCGTCCTTTCCACCTTTCGCGTCGGCTCGGGAGAATCGCCCAAAAAAAGACATTTGAACACTTGACACGTTAACATTTGGTTGAAATGTGATCGGCGACGCTTATCATGCAAACGCATCTTCGTATCATATATTTCGCGCGCCTAGTCTCGAACCGGCCGTGTTATTCTATCTCCTACCAACCTCCTTCAATGACCTAGATTTCAAGATTATCGCGTGCATCGGCGTGATAATTGGGTACGACTCGATAACGCACCCATCCCCAGCCTCCACCGATTTATCTGAGGACGAAACTCGATATGCAGGTGAGGTACCGGTGAAGAAGCACCATATCTGGAGTAGAATATATTTATGGAAATGCGACGACGAGTAGTGCTTCCAGTGGAAATGGCATTGGACACCGAGATTCTTCTTCGCCGCTCTGTATAGTGATATCCATCGGTTCTCCTGATCAGCTCCCTACCAATCGCGAATTACCGGAATGAATGGTGTGGTGTTGTGTTTCTGTTTATAAACTTACCCTTACCCCAGACCATTTTTAGCCACTTTAGAAGATTAGTACCAGCATTGAGCATCACGAGGGGAATAAGAATTTGGCACCGTATGTGTGGATTCCGGCACCTTGGGGAAGGGAACTAACTTTTTGGGCTCCATGATCCAAGCGCCACCGCGCACGATGGTAGGGCGGTTACAAACTCTACAATTCACGCACACCAAACTCACAAAGTTCCTGGCACCCTTCAAGTCCATCGGACTTTCAATAATACATGATGGCTTAGAAGACCAATAGACGCCTATAGAGACGATTTGGACTAGGTGAGCAAGGCCTGTGTGGTAGCTGCGGAAACCACGGAGGCAAATGAAAATGCAGACTGTCAATCGATAGGGTCATCGACTACGCGCCTGCAGCTCAAGTGAGTGGAATTCCTGGCTGAAAGACGATAGATCTCAGTACTAGCCTTTTCCACGTTGCTGTAAATAATGCAAGCAGACACGCTGACAATATCTGGCAAAAGGCACCGACGTCCCGGATTCACAGTTATCTCGGGCTAAGAATCTATTGGGTCCTGATGTCACAAACTTAAAGCTTAAAGAAAAATTGGTCCTGAAGACATATTTATTCTGAACGCTCTTCGGACTCCTTCTCAGCGTCTTCGGTGAACAAGTCCAAAGAAAAAGTCAACCCCGCTCAGGCGCGAAAATTGGCGGGCGGGGCGCTTGTTGGCCACTGAGACTCTCATCTCTGTCCACGTTGTTCTAGGTGAACATAGGCTTCAATACATATCGTGTGTCGAGACGTCGGCGCTATTGGGAAGACAACCAGATTTAGGGCTCCAGATACCCAGGAGATTGGTGCTTCAATGGACGAGCAAGAAAAGTCACGTATCTCGTACTCTTTCGCCATGCCTGGTCCGAACCTCTGCCACGGCGGAAAGACCGCCCTGTCCATTTCGAGCTTTTTAGACCCTCGTAAAAACTTTTGAAAAACGAGCTTCGATCGAGCCTACGCCTGAATGTCTTGTAGAAATGCCCACGCGCAAAGCGCTCAGGGGCCGCTGCATTCAATTAGAATCAACATGTGGCAAGGGTAACATAAATACCCGACGCACGGAAGCCGCGCTTGCCACGACTACTTGTTGTTTCAGTTTAGGACCGCACAGGCGAGAAATGACCCACGGTTTACAGCGGGCCATACGACCTCCCGGGACAACAGCGATATTGCCAATCTTGTGGGGTCAGCGAGCCAATCTCTTTAATGAAACACAAGACTTGCCGTCGCTTCGCTCCGGTGATGCTTCTGATGTGGCTTGTTCATGAATTCTCCAATGCACAAAGATACAAATTCAAGGCCGACATGAAGTTTTAGTGTATAGTAAGGATAATATAACTGCGACGTCTCTGCGGTAGACCGAAAAATGGAACTGGTCTCGCCAGACGCATACGCTGTGTGCCAAATCGAAGTCACACAAGAGCGTGCCTGGAGCGCTTCGCGCCCAGCACTTCGGTTGAATGTGAGGGGCTTCGGTGATCAAATCATGGCCGTTGTAGCTGCACAATCTGCAATCTGTCAAACAGTGCGAAGAGCGTGACTCAGATCTAAAGATGGATAGCGCTGATCGGTCAGGATGAAAGGAAAGCAATTGAAGAGGGACTGGGAACCGTGCGCAGTCGCAATCCAAGGGGGGCAGGATTGTAGCTTGGCGCCTCAGACGTACACACTGAACAGCATGAAGTGTCAGCCAAAGATCATGGGGCGGCTTGAAGGTCTTGCGATGTCATGAGATGCCCTGCGGTCCGCAGTATCAGAAGTCTTGCACATCTTGTTTGCCTTGAGAAGTATTCCAGGCCTGGGCCTCTTGCGTCAAAGCAGCAGGTACGGGCTTGATATGCGCCTTGAAGAGTCACCAAGCGGAGTCTCGAGTCTTGATGCTTGGTTGAGAGGGCTTGCGAACCGCTTGATTCGTGCAAAACAGGCAGTGAAGTACTGTCCTTGAAGGCAGGAAAAAAAGGATGAAGCGGAATGGAGTCCGCGCCACCTTCGTCACTTCGTCACTTCGGCTAATATTGAGAAGTTAGTCACCTCATGTAAATTAGGCAAATTTGAGGTATTCTTTGTCATTTGGGACTGCCGACAGTGAATTCTCGTCAGTTCAGATTCCCAGCTGCAAAAGTTCGTCAGTTCAATTTCTGGCTGCGAAGCTTCGTCAGTTCAACATTTCGGCCACACTGTAACGATTCTGTCGAGTGATATCATTGCGGTGTAGCGGTGGGGCGGGTAAGTTGAGGGAACGAGTCAAACAGAAATCAATATATTCAGCAACGACACGGATATAAGCTACCTACTGCTTAACTGCATACAACCTTCCTAACAATACAACACGATGAATTGCCTGCGTGAATGACGGGTTACCACGCGAACGAGTAATAAGTGTGTATGAACAGAGCGTACCGCATGGACGTGCACGGGTGCAGCGGGGCGCAAGTCGGCCGTGTAATGCAATGAGGCACGGCCTTGACAGTGTTGGACGAGTTTTTGCACGGAGTGATGTTGATGCGCGAGGTTGCGGCCGCGGATGTGGGCAGCATTCATGGCGCGCATTGCAGATGCGAGTTGAGTTGCGGTGGTGCGGGTCGGCGCGCTTTCAGTCGCTGTGGGGCGGGATTTGCGTTGATTGAGTACGAATCGCGAGGCGCGTCGTGTCCGCAGCCGCGGCGGTACTTGCGGCGGCGAGTGGACCTGCAGTGCAGCGGTAAAGAAACCCAGCCAAAAGTGACAAACACCTACCTCAACCCCATGCTCTCATCGCGGGCATCCACTATGTCGTTCCGCCGTTTCGCGCGTAGAGAGCTGTGAAGCTCGCCGGTGGATTGTCGCAGTAGAGATGGAGATCGAAATGACGAAGACAACTATGAGCTGATGGGCGGACCAAGTGAAGGAGGGGAGTGGAAAATTACACACCTTTTACCGTCGAGGTACAACTCCTGTGTTTTCTGCCGCCGCGTCGCTCCGCTCTCGCTGCCACTCGCACTCGCCCCGCTCTGACCGTCATTCGCACTCGTCCATTTGAACTATCCCTCGCCACCCCCCCTCTTCTCGCCGCGCTCGCACCCTGCACGCTCCCTCGCCCCCCGCCCCGACGTAGTTGTCAACGAAAGTGGTGGTGGTCAGAGAACAAAGAAAGCTGATGACGGTACCGGCCACGTGACAAATATGTTGAAACTGACGCAACTGACGAGCTTTCACAGCGGAATCTGAACTGACGAAAATTCACTGCCGGCAGTCTCAAGTGACGAAGAATACCTCAAATATGCCTGTTTTACATGAGGTGACTAACTTTCTCAAAATTAGCCGAAGTGACGAGTGACGAAGGTGGTATAGACTCAGCGGAATGATAGGCCAATAGGTCAGGGAGGGAGGTGCGACATCAGGAAAATTTGAGGCAGGGAGAAAGGCAGTACTGGAGAGAATACAGAGACGGGGGTAATGGGCGTGGAAACGAAGAAGCGAGCAAATGAGATCCTCCCTTTTGAGCGGGAAATAGGCGGCTGATCGGAGAGGGTCGAAAATAAAAAAGAAGCGCCCTTGAAGTTAATCTCTGATTTCGGGGCCACTGGTCAAGCCCAGACGACTACCAAACCGAAAAATGGGGTCCAGAACTGTCCAGACATCCACCAGTCTTTGAACAACAAACTCGGGTCCACCTAAGTGGCACCAACCATTTGTTCGCACTGAGAAGCTAACTGGATGGTCACCTTTTAACGCAGATTATGAGCACGCTGCCACAATGGGCAGGTGCACGCCGTGATCTAGGGACCATCGAAAATAAAATCATCAATTTCAGCAAGGTTTGGAAGGAACATGGTTGAAAAGGGTGCAACACTCGAAATGTCGGTTTGGGACATCAACACGCAACGTCCGTGTACTGACCAAACCGGAAGGGATGCAGGATAAAAGCAGACCTGTTTTATATGTGTCGCGAATTTATATAAACCAAAACTATGTTGAATGTAGTACTAATCGTATGGAGTGTAACCGCTTACACCCTACTAGAAGTGAATCGGTGGAAATTGTTCCGCCGTTGAAGCTGACCATCTGATGTGTTCAGGATCTTCCGAAGTCTTGCGTACGTCTCGCCTGCACCGCCACGACCTGAAGTTGTACTCTGTGAAATGTATCGTGGATTTCCATAACAGCAATATAACTCAAACGTAGTGCCAAACCTATTAAGTGAAACCTCTGCAACTCTCAAATATTTTACAAGAGCCGTGGTTGAATGGTAGATACCACGAGCTTGAATTTTAAAAAATACACATACTCACCCTACAAATAAGTCATGATACTCAACACAGAGCTATACAAAGCAATACTAAATGGATCGGCATGGGTACAATATTTATGACCACTAGAAGGTGTAACATGGTGGAGGTTAGGAAACAAAGAGAACAAAATATAAATAGACTAGCCGGATTCGAACGAGCATCATCTTGGTGGATGATATAATCACTAAATCTATTAGATTAGGCTCTTAAAAAGACTTCGAAAAGCTAATGAACACAGCTGCCATTTCATTACATCCTCAGGACACACTGAAAAATGTATCGCCAACTCAAAACCTGGTTCCAATTGATGAAAAGAACGAGTACATAAAGTACTCGTAAGTGCGAAGAGCGTGACTCAGATCCAAAGATTTGGGGCTGATGGTCCAAAAGCGGAGTTTAAAGGCTTCGGACAGGCTTAATTTTATAAAGAGAGAGACGAAGGTCAGGAGCAAGAGGGAATTGGTGACTCCAGGAGCATTGTCGCTGTAGTGTACTCAGCCATTGTTACAGATGGTATAGGGCTCAGCTAAGTAAATCACAACCAAATCCCACTCTAGAGCAGGCAGCCAGGAGGTTGTGGGATGGCCAAGAAAAGCCACAGATGAATCGACAATTGCTGTGATTGGTAGATAAAATGTGTCGGAGAAACTTACGCTCTGCAGGAAAGGCCACCTATCTGTTGAGTTTCCAAACCCGACCAAAGCAGTCAAATGCGCAGCACGGGCAGTCCATCAGCTCGGAGGCATGGGAATAAGGTGAACGTAGACGCACTGCTTCCGTTCTAAGCTGAACTTACGGAAACTTGAATCGTTGTAATGTCCTACTTGGTTTACTGACTTATCCCAGTGGATGAGCAGGTTGTTGGAGCGATACGTTGTAAGAGCATGGCACAGTGAAAGGAAAATTCAACTATGTGTCGAAAAGGAGGCATTTTGAAAGGTTTAGTTGAAAATGAGTGTAATGGCAGTGCGCAGCGAGAAAGATTTCTGCAGCTTCAAGGTAAGGCTGGATTTGTGCCGGAAAATTGAACTTGGCACTCACTCGAGGCCCCGCAAAGCTGGAGAAAGATTGGGTGCCGACTGTGGGTGCCAATACATTGTGCCGGGGCTCTGGCACTTTCTGAAGCTAATGCACCAGTAGCAGGAAGTCGATATATTGTGTTGAGGCTCGTGGGGATGTGATACGTCATGTGAAGCGTTGGCGGCGGCGGCCCTGGTGCGTCAAGGAGGCATCAGTCACCAAACCACCTGTTACATCGCTCGCGGGATTGCGAAAAATCGGGGACGAAATTTCGGGTATGGCTGGACACATACTGAGCCGCTAGACTAGTGTGGTATCATCAGCGATAGCCCATATGCAATAGAGCCAGGGGGAACATACCAGCACGGGAACACCAAAATCGAATCAAAAGTCTGAGCGGCATGTAGCACCGCTGAGCTCGGTCCGTGTCAGGGACGCATCAAGGTTCGCAGGGCTGAAGGAAAGGTTTTTAACATGAAGTACAGCATGTGTAATATAACACACCTTTAGCGTGAACTCGCTCAGGGTGGCGAAGATGGGCTCGCGGGAGCGCTTGGAGTTAAAGTCAGGGTAATTGATGCACTGGTCAATAAGAAGATAGAAAATATAAGTATAAAGTGTCATGGGCATGTCAAGATATTGAT
The DNA here is from genome assembly GCA_029378375.1 of Mycena olivaceomarginata. Classification (NCBI taxonomy): domain Eukaryota; kingdom Fungi; phylum Basidiomycota; class Agaricomycetes; order Agaricales; family Mycenaceae; genus Mycena; species Mycena olivaceomarginata. The sequence goes on from JARKIC010000541.1 coordinate 230,054, forward strand.
TGTTTGTTCGCATCAGTCCAAGTACAGATAGATATCACTTCTTTGATACTTGATGTACCTATATCATCTTCCTGTTGTCGTAGCATAGCCTTAATTCATATCTTTACCTTTACACCCCGGTCGTCTGTGCCCTCTCCTCTCTGTGCTCCTGCACTCACACTTGAGTAGCTCCATGTTCATTATGAGCTCCATTGGCTTCTAGCCACATCGGCATATTTTCTGATAGGGCAAAGGTAGTGGCTGAAGACTACAGAACACGTGAGGTGGTCTAAGGCACTACAAAGATCTAACAAAATTTTTCGGGGCTGCGCTTCGCACCCCTGATGCGTGGGGAGCACGACCTGATCGATGGAAGGACGCAGCAGTTGGATTTGAGTTAGAAGATTGTCGATCACGGTGCCAGCGCGCCTGAAATGTGATTGGTAGACGGGGGTTCTCTCGGCTTCGATCTGTTCAACCTCAATGCCTTCCTCCTCCTCCAAAGACGACAGTGAGTCATTCATGTCTTCACCCCTCTCTGCCATCTCCTTCCTCGTTGTCGGGAACCGGGGCCGACTGCCAGTCAGCCATGAAGTTGAGCTGTGCTTTCTTGAAGTTGAATTTGAGCATTTGCAAGCCCTCCATCAATGGAGGGCTAATCCTGTTGGTCGCTTCGTATCAGTTTCAGCTGAAGAGGAAAAGCCCTGCTCTGAGGGTCAGTGATATCAACTCGGTTAATTAATCCTCCCTTGGACTATCCAAGGGAGGTCGATTAATCCTCCCTTGGATTATCCAAGGCACTATTTAGATTAATCTTACATATTGTAGTGTACAAACAGGGTGTAAAAACTGGTAGCTATGATTAATCTAATGTGTTTCCAACATCAATTAATCTCAATCAAATTCAAGCAAGGCCCGATTACACAATTTAATCCTGCGAAGGATACAACTTACAGCTATTTGCGGCACATAAGGCCGGACTGTTTTTTTTTTTTTTTGCAACATTTTGCTTAGAACACTCACCATGACCTCAATTCTGGTCAGAATCCTTCGGGAGTAGGTGCGTTCGACTCGCACTGAAAAATCCGCAGGGGACGAGTACCGGCTTTTTTGATGTAATTATGTAATGAAATTTCTCCCAAAAAATCGTGGTTTCCATTAGAACAGCTGCTCCACAATGAATACTGGGCCAATGGACTTAGTTCTTTGGATATGTCATGTATCAAACTAGTGCCAGGGGATGGTATATCTTTTTTGGGTGTTATCCCAACTCATTGTGATTTGGCACTCACTCTACCAAACACCATATTTGTGTACTAACATAAGTAGAGCCTACCCATGCAGATTTGAGTAGATTTATATCTGTAAACCTGATAGTCCCCTGGTAATAGTTCTGATACATAACATATCCAAGATTTAAGTCAATTGGACCAGTATTCATTGTGGAGCAGCTTGTCTAATGGAAACCACGATTTTCTGGGAGAAATTTCATTACATAATTACATCAAAAAAGCCGGTACTCGATCCCCTGCGGATTTTCAGTGCGAGTCGAACGCACCTACTCCCGAAGGATTCTGACCAGAATTGAGGGTCATGGTGAGTGTTCTAAGCAAAATGTTGCAAAAAAAAAAAACAGTCCGCGCCTTATGTACCGCAAATAGCTGTAATCCTACAATATATCTGAGTTGCACGCACTGACCTGACCAGAATGGATCAACCATACAGAATTAATCTGCTCAATTTAATCCTGTGAGACTGTTGAGATGATTAATCTGAGTTGTGCGCACCTACCATACCGAAACGGAATGAGTCAGCCAAACGGTATTAATCCACTCAAAATTAATCCCTGTGCACATGATTAATCACCGGCTGTACAAATGGTCAAGTGTCACTGTGGCCACCGGGAGAGGTGCCCGAAGCACAAAAAATGGGTGATTCAGCTGGCAACTTGGGGGTATTAGAAGGAACGGAGTACGAGAAATGATGGGGAGTGTGGGTGGATGGCAAGGAGGTAATACCCATCAGCCTCGAGAGTGCTTGTAGAAAGCCAAGGGAGAGAAAGCCAAAGAACAACTGAAATAGCTCACCTCTTCAACACCAAGACTGGCTTGGAAGGAGAAAACCTATGCCACCCATCTATTTTCCTTCAAAATGCGAACGCAACCATGCAGGCAGTACAGCGGTTGTATTGGTGGTCCAGGCTGGGGTCAGAAGATTATTGCCACTTGAGGATTGATGAGACCTTGACAATAACCAGTGGTTGCCAACATCTGGCGGTGCCTTTACAAAACAGCAAAGATTGGCAAAAGAGTTGAATAAATTGATGTGAGCAGCAGCCAGGGTAGTGTGTGGGTAGTGTTAACCTTGAGAGAGTGGATTGAATTATTTTTTCAGGGAGTGGCAAGCAGGTCAATGATGGATGGAGACATGATGAGTCGAAGTTTGAAGTCAATTCAAACTCCGAATGGGACCATCACTGAGGCCATGGCATGAGTGACAGTCACGGTGGCAGACACTTGTCTTCTCCTTCATCCATCCCCACTTCCCTCCTCCACAGGCTCACACAATTCCTCTTCAATTCCCAATCAATTCCCCCAAATGACTCAAATCTCTCCTCGTCACCCTGCTTCCATGTCGGCATCAAGATCTATGTGCTTATAATCTGTTTCGCAGTGGCCGAGCCGGTGAAAACCAGGCTTTTTTTCGGGGGCCCTCATTTCTAGCTTTTCCAAAGCTCTGTTGTTCTTCCCTCAAGGCTGGCTTCCTCAAGACTGGCTTCTCACCTTCAGACTGTGTCTTGATCTCAAGATAGCTTCTTGCACTCTCATGACAACATGACAATGTCTCTCGAGATGGCTTCTTTTCAGCAAGTCGGAAGTGGAACAAAGACATATCCTGCCATTTTTTTGCCCTGGATTTGTTCCTTGACCCCGGCACTGGATTTGACACCGCACGGAGAGCGTCAGATCGAGGGATGAGGATTAGTTTGTGTCATGAGTAGTAGTATTAAATCAGGGACAGGCTGTAACCGGATTAAATCTGATGACAAATAAATCATCTCCTCTCCCTCTTTATAAAATTATCCATGTCTGTCTGAAGCCTTTTAAACTCCGCTTTTGGGAGATCAGGCCCGAGGCTTTGGAAGCACTGGGTCCAGACCTTTGGACGCTCAATAAACGGCACTTTCTCGGGGCTTTTGGCCCCATGATCAACTTCAAGCGCGGGCGCGCCTATAAAGTGTACACAATGCCAAATTCTGTTTTTTTTGCTCACGTTATAGTTTCCGAGGCGCTAATTTAAGCGCCAGGCACCAGTGACTTGAATTTCTTGCAACCTCATCAATTCCGCCCTTGCTTTGAAGGATAGGTGGGGGATAAAATTCTGAACTTGACTGCAGCCTTTAAAACAGACAGCTCTGCAATTCCCCGAGCACTTATCAATTCAATTCCACTCAACTGAAGTCAGTCACGCATGAAATCATGACCCTTTGCAAACAGATGGGAAATAATCTCACAAAAGAGGTTGGGAGGCCGCGAAGCGGCCGACCAGCCTCTTGTTACGCTTAAATTAATCCCAAGGTACAATACTACTAGGGTATGGCAGTATACCTTGGAATGCAAGGTGGGATTAATCTAATAAGGAAGGTAGGGCCGACGAGCAGCATGGCCCACTACCTTGAAACACTCTGGGTGAAGGGAATATTCCAACATCAAGTAAAACTGCAGACGGAACACGCGCTATTATTAAAGACTAGGAAACATTGTAAATTTTATGTAAATGAAAGTGACAATTAAAGTTTTGCGAGTTGTAAAGCAAAAAGTGTTCACAGGAACCAAATCAATTACGGCGAGTCTTTTTGATAGGGGAGACCGATTTGAGGTTATTGAAGGTGTCCTCCACCGCGGCATCTGGCTCGCGCCTACATAGTTGCACAGTCAGCATCTTCAACGAATAACAAGAAAAGTAGGTCCTTACCGACGTTCATCTCCTTCATCCGCTTCCAGACCTTCGCCGAGAACTCGTTGTAGTCGCGCCCATCTGTGTACCTGGTGACGTGCCCAAGCCGCTGCTTCACCTCGCGAAGCGGAATGTTGAGCTGCTCCATGTGACGGAGAGCTGGAGGCTGGTCTGGCACAAGAGATTTGAGGGTGGTCAAAACGAGGTAACTGGCGTAAAGTTATCGATTAACCGACGTCCCGGATCTACGCTACGGGTTTAAGTACAAATCGTGTGTTTACTGTTGTTAGAATGATTGTAAAGATGGTTAAGATGTCAAGATGGAACGGAAGTGAAAGAATGTGAGCGTTCAGTCTAGCAAGTGAACTAAGGTGTAGAACGAGTGGGGTAGTGACAGTAGCACTAGTTAAATATACTGGAACGGTTCAGTACGTGGGTATGAACGAAAAAAGGATAGGGGGTTCAAAAGAGAGGAACGTGTCCGTTACATACGCCCTCCAGATCGCCGTGTAGGGCGATCTTATTTTCAGTTCACCATCGGCACGTCGTCCTGGTGAGCGCCTGAGAGCTGGCCACTTGGGGGATCCAGGTAGTCGATCAAGTCGGAGTGGGACAGGGTGCCGACATCGCGCGACTCGTGGTGGTACGAGAGGTGAGAAGGGTTGATGGTGGTGATGGGCGGAACGTCGAGGGAGGAGGTGGAGGGTCCCGGGCCGCGCCCAAGACGTGTGCGGGCGTGATACGAATGTGCGAGCCCCCCTCGCCGTTCGGGTATCATAGTGAGGAGGGACCGGCGCAACGGGTCCCCAGCAGTCTCGAGGGTCAACCTCCCAATGTTTTGAGTGACGCGTCCTCCCCGCGCGTCTCTCCGATGCTCGGCGTTAGCAGCCACTCGCCGGCCATTCACGCGACACCATGCCCCATCTCGCTGGTCCGAGCAGAGATAACGGCGTGCATATCGGATTTCTTCCGGCGCTGAGGGTACGGGTTGGAATCACGAGCCTGGCGGTTGAACTCGCTTACGGCGGGCGTCATCTTGGCGCATATGCTGCGCTTGAGCTGTCGGTCGATGAGCTCCTTGCGATCCCTGGTCACCAGGACCATGTTGGCTGGGACGCGGTATTCCCCGATGTGTTGGGGATAAAGAGACCAGTCGCTCCAAGTCGGGATCTCGCGCCTGCCCTTGTGGTCGGTGTTGGGGTAGTGGTACTGATGAAGCCTCGTCATAGTACGCCCAAAGATCGCCTGAGTGGTCGTACGCGTTGAGATGCTGCGCGAACTCGGCGAACCCAAGAGGATCGGGTCGCCCGAGGGCTTCGGCTTGGTGTACCACAATCCTCGTTGTAGGAAACGAAGATGGCGACCTGCTTTGCAGCGACCGTCGAATAGGTCGGCTCCGAACCCTGGCCAACGATCACGAACGCCTCGGCGCTGACGCGCTTAATGGCGCTGTGCCTCGCATTCCAGGTTGTATCTGGCGTCCCAGTCCCGAGGGTCAGGTACGGGGCCCGTAAAGAATTCGCGGCCAGTAGCGGGGCGGTATTCGGCAAGGGAGTCCATGGTAGTAGACGAAAGTAGGTAGGCGCACGGCTGGTTACCTTCGCTTATATCACCCATGAATCCTTCGTAGCCTAAGCGAATTCCTCCCACGAATACTTGAGGATCGTCAGCAGGAGGTCTTCCTGTTCCATATGGTAATTCCTTGATGTCTGACACGCCCACAGCGTCCAGATAATCACGGAAACAAGGAAGTCGGGCCGCCTGCCCGTAAGGCATCCAAGTGCGGTCCCCTGTCGCCCACAAGACCTCGAATATGCAGACGTTCGCCGCCCATGGTGCCCAGTAACTTTCTTGGCAGCCCATTCGTTGTCTCGTAGTCCGTTGTAATCCCGAGCTGGGAGTCGAGCCTCCCAGGGAATCGTCGGTCATCATTGGGGACGTGGATCCGCAAGAGCGACGCATGGAACACTCATGCAGACCGCGCTGTTTCAGGGCGAGGGGAGCTCGATCTGAAACGAATGTTCCCAAAGCTCCTGTAATGGGGTAAGGGCCGATGTATTTAGGAATGAGCTTGCGAGCAAGACCCTTCGCGAACTTGATGCTTCTTTCGTCGAAAGGTACACCAAATCACCTTCCTCGAACGGCGCGAGTTGGCGTTTCCTATTCGCTGATCGGGTCTGTTTGACGCGCAGCGATCATACTGTCGTGAGCCGACATGATGCAAGCCGGCGTTGCAGAGCGAAATTTGCAACGCCCGGGTATTCTCTGCTCCGATCTGGGTTCCAAATTAATGAGCGGGGCATGCGGCCCGTATTCAAGAAGAAAGGGGAATAACCCGTTGTTTCAGAACGTGCAGAGTTCATGGCGAACTCGATGGCGGGGAGCTTGGAGACCCAGTCCTTCTGACTGGGGTGGATGCATTGGCGTAGCATCTGAGTTACCGTACGGTTAGCTCGTTCCGTCCGCCGTCCGATTCGGGGTGGTACGCGCTCGACATACTGAGTTTGGTGTCCACTAGGTCATGTAACCGTTTCCAAAACGTGCTAGTGAAAAGTACGTCACGATCACTGACGATAGATTTGGGAAGTCCGTGCAATTTGTAAATGGTTTCGAACATCAGCTCCGCGATCTGACGTGCGTGTAATTGATTCGACTAGGTATGAGATGGACCATCCCAGTCAGTAAATCAATAACGACGGTGATGGAGTTAAAAACTCCATCACGGTTCTTGGACTCGGGGAGAGGACCCACAAATCGATCCCAATTACCTCCCACGGTTGGGAGGGTGGATTAAGCGAGTGCAGGAGGCCGTAGGGCTTCTGCGTACTCGACTTGCTGCGCCTGCACGTCGTGCAGGTTTCACAGAAGCTTCGGGTGTCCTCAACTACTTCTTTCCACCATACGTGGTCTCGTAAATAATCCAGGGTCTTACGGAGACCAAGATGCGCCAGAACAGAGTGGGCCTCGGAGATAATTATCTCCCGGAGGTTTCGTCCTTGATGGGTAATAGCAGGAATGCAGAGTAGACGTACATCTTCCTGTTTCAGATAGATTGTTCCGTCCTCGATCTCGAAGTTGCGGTAAGCTTTTGGAGACTCGAGTATCTGCTTGAAGAACGGGTCGTCTCCGTATCGGTGTGCAACAATGGAGGCCACATCTAATCCTCTCCAACCGCTGTTGACGACTTGGAGCAAGGAATCATCCATCGCTTCAAGGTCTACGTTGGTGGGAGAGGATCTACCGGCTCCGGTACCCGAGTCTGACTTGTGATCGCCGCTGTCAATGATCGATCGATCAGATCCGTGATCTGCAACGGCTGTCACTTCTCCTTCATCCTCCAGCGTCGTTTCTGTTAGCTTTGCGCTGACTGCGTCAGCCAGCTTTGCGCTGGTTGTTCTGGGAAGTTTCTTAGTTAGCTTTGCGCTAGCTGCTGGGCCCTCTAGAACGTCTCCTTTGGAACGCTTTTGAGGTGAGTTTTTCATCGGGTTTTGTTGTGTACTCCCGCCCTCCTGTGCTTTGCGGGCCTCAAAGCATATCGAGGTGATCCATCGCCGTCCCGAATGTTTACGTTCGCGGACGGTGTCCCAGAATCTCGAGCCATAGATCTCGTGACTCTATCGTTTGCGAGTGCTGCCGCCTCGTGTCCAGCGAAGACAGGCACTGAAATCGCACCCAATTCGAGAACGTCCATGTCACGAGGTCGTGATACGTGTATTCCGACCTAGCGCGCACAGTCCCTGGCGCCTCGTTCGAATAGATACGCGAAAGCGCATCCGCAAGGACATTATCTGTCCCTGGGACATACTCAATGTCGAAGTCAAAACTGGATATCTTTTCTATCCAACGGGCTTGCCTGCCCGACAGATTCTTCTGGTTAACAAGGTGTATTAAACCTTTATGATCTGTTATCCAGGTAAATCGACAGCCTTGCAGATATCCTGGTGGCGGAGCATTGCCTCCACACCCGCGAGCATTTCAATCTCGTGGACGGGATAATTCTGCTGGGCCGAGCTCAACTTCGCAGAGAAAATGCAGCCGCCTTTGCGGACTTCCAGTCATCGCCCTGCGATACTACCCCAGCGATGCCTGTGCTGCATCCATCCGTTATGAGCCACACACGCGGTGCGTCCTTCTTGTATACCAGAGGCTTCCGGTAGATCACGCCCTTCCTGAGCTATTCGCTTGCAATCTTCGAATGCCCGCTGGTGCGTGTAGCTCCAGCGAAAAGGGACCGAGTCGCCGGTCAACCATGGAGGACTCCCATGTGAATCCTCACAATGGCCAGGTCGTCGGCCAAGTACCCAATGGACCCGAGGAATCCGCGCAGTAAGTCCCGGTTCGTTGGGGTCTTCCAATTAACCACTGAGTCAACTTTATCAGGGTCCATCTTGATACCCTTGTCATCGACGACACGGCCGAGGACTTTGAGTTCTGGCTGTAAGAGCTGCATCTTATTAGCGCTGAGGTAAAGATTCTCGCGCTTTAGAACGTCAATAATCTTTTTGACGTGCTCCAAGTGCTCTTCCAACGTGTTGGAATAAATAATGATGTCATCTAGGTAGACATCCATGAAAACCCCAATGAAGTCGGAAAACAAATAGTTCATCAACGACTGGTAAGTCGCCGGGGCGTTACAATCGCCCTGTTAGCACCAAGCTGACCATATTGCCGTCAGGAGTGCTCACAGCCGTGCGTTCGACATGTTCAGGTTTAATCCTGATCTGCTCATAGGCATCCTGACCGTCGATCAGGGAGCGGAATTTACAACGCGATGCTCGCCGCAATATCCCTTCCATGTCTGGAAGCGGAGACGTCATCTTCCGAGTATTCGCATTGCGGCACGTAAGTCCACCACTACTCTCAATCGCGGTGGATTGGACTTAGCCTTTGGTATCAACAGCAATGGCGCAGTATTGCCCGAGTTGGTAATCTTCCAACGGCCAGTATTCAGATAAATTCTGCGCTTCTCATCCCATTGCGCACGCAAGGCTTCCGGGCATCGCGAAGGCCTCCACGGTAATATTTTATCCTCGTCGATGAGTGGTATCTCATGATTTATCACACGCAGAGGTGGCAGAGGCGTTTCGGACGCTACTTTACAGATAGGTCTGCGTACTTTAATAGCTCATCCCGAGCTGCCTGCAAGGTGTCGCTCTCGACCCTCATTGCGTTGGTGTAGACCTTTGCTGTTGCAACTCCTTCTAAAACAGACGCGTGCAGGATTAAGGCCGATAGTTACCTTGTGCTGGTACAGCCAAGCTGTTCCCAGAATCATATCATATCCGCTCAGGTTTGCGACGTAGAAGGTACGCCGGCTGCGCACTTCCTGATACCGAAAGTCCACGTTTACTGAGTGGTTGATCCTAGATCGTGATCCCTGTACTGCCAGCTGCAAGACTATTGGGTCATCCAGCTCGTCTCGACGAAGATGCAGCTGGTCTGCAACCGTAGTCGAGATCAAGTCACCCAGAGATCCCGAATCTATCAGCGCGCACTGGCTGGTTATTCACCTGCGCGACTATCACCAAGGGCTTAGCGACCATGCGATTAGGGGTCTTGGGCATAGAAGCGGTGCGCCTCAGCCCTTGTACCCGTCTGCAGGAATTTGCGCCTTCCCACAGAACAGCTCAACATCGTTCCCCAGAGTGAGTTCGTCGTTGAACAGTTCTCCAAGGTACGATGGTTCCATGGTACTCGCGAAACCTTCCAATAGGTCATTCTCTGCAGATTGTATTCTCCCTGGTCGGGTCAGAACCCAACCTACAAGGTCGAATTCCGGATTTGTCAAGTCCGCTTCTGATAAGAAATCCACAAACTCGGCTTCGCCAGTTGGGATGTGCAATAGGAAAATATCAGGCCCGTCCATCTCATCTGGCTCGTTTTGGATGCGCCTTATCGAGACTGACCCAAGAGCAGGGTAATCGTTGCGTTTCTCAGCAATGTACCGCTTCACCTCATCGGCAAGTAATTCATTTACGTTACTCGGTGTGTTCTCAGAAAATTCAAAATCTTCAACCGCATTCAACGGCGCATATTAGCATACCAACTGGCCAGGCTAAACGCAGGTACTCGGAGGTACGCTATCGGAAGGACCGAAACTTCATGGAAGTACTCGTCCTCGATGACATAGCAGCTTTCGGACGCGCGGGACACGATAAACCGAGATCGTTGAAGGCGGACATCATCCTCATCCATTTCATCTCCTGGGTAAGGTTGAGATACCTCAAGAATCAGCCGAACTGCCTCTTCAAGTAAGTCGCCCAGTCGTCGGGGAGACTCTCTCTGGGTCGCACTGACAGTTTTGTCATAGGTTCTGCGAACCCTAAGCTCATCATCCGATACGTCCGAATCCGACACGTCCTCCAGAGGTGGAACGTCCGAGTCGGTAGACGAATTATGGCCAAATAGCCCTGCTTCAATCTCGCTGACCGACCCGAGGTTGTAGCTGTCGCTCTTCTTGCAACCTTCAAGTTCGGATCGGAACCATCCTACCAGGTCAAATCTGGTCCACCAGATTCGCTCGAGGCAACAGGAACTGTAGTTCCTCCTCAAAATCCATAATGGTGAGTTTCCCTTCAGTTGCGTCCTGAATGTGGAAGCGAGAAACGTCGAGCTGTTCTCAACGCCATCCCAGTAGGCGTGCTCGAGCATAGTGCGGCACCTATTATAGCGCGTCACCGAGCTCAGCCGTTAGCGCTCCTCCAATAACGAAGAGGGGGTCGCGTCCCATAGCTCTTCGCCGCTCTCTCGCGTACCACAAGCCGAGCTCGAAGCGGGGTCCGAAGGTGAGCGTCGTCTATCAAACGCGTCGTCAGTTTTGAGTCCATTATCACATATGTGTTTCGTCGTGCGATAGACACAGAATCGACGTTCTGTACCATTATCTCACGCCTTCTGCTCTCCCGGTATGGTTGACCCATTTCCAGACAACTCGGCGTTGAAAGCGTACAAATCGCCGATAGATCGCGGGGGGGTGAGTATTCCACCTCCTGATCTGAGCGTCGATTGCTTCATTGGCCCAAGCAGTACCCAATGGACCAATCGGTAGCGTTAAGCACCTCTGTGCTTCGTATAGCGCGTCCCGCTCGTCCGCAAACCGAACAGCGTGAATGCCAAAACCCGGCGGTTTGCCCTTTTGTTGGAGACAACGTTGGCTGTCTTTGGGCAGTTACGGGCGAAATGTCCTACGTCATTGCAGGTAAAGCAGCGACCCTCGCCAGCATTCGTTACGTTTCTGGGCTGACATGGGTTTTCTCTGGAGATTTCCCTTTTTCTGTTTAGAAGAGCCAGCCGTTCCCTTATTGCGAGGATGGGAGACCCGGCTTGGAAGCCCACAGAAGAGGTCGTAGAAACGACCCTCCTCTCGACGTGCCTCTGCCGCGCCCTCCACTTCCTCGCGGGATGAATCCGGTGGCTCCTTTCTGCTCCAGGGTTGCTGTTTCCTGAGCGTTATTGGACGCGCCCGCATTGGCGGTCGTGTTCCTGGACTTAATGTCCAGTTTCAACCAGACTTCCGCTCGTTCGGCAGCAAGGACGACCTCGTCCCACTGGGACACCTCCGCGTCAAGATCTTTTCGGTAAAGCTCCTGTTGGATGTCTGCGCGCAGGCTGCGCCAGAATCTAACCACCTTCTCCTGGTCGTTAGGTAACCCAACTACGCGCCAAAGTTGTTCAAACGAGGCGATGTGCTCCAGAACGGGCTTTGCGTTCTGGTAGCAGCGGTTCAGCTGATCGCGCATTTTATTCCGGAAGTCGGCGGGGAAACAAAAGTCGAACAGGTCGAGGAAGAAGTCCTCGAGCGTGTAAGTCGCTGGTTTTCGGATCACTACTTGTTCGTAGAAATCTAACGCTTTCCCAGTCAAATAATACGACAAGAAAAATAGCTGGTCAGAAGCCGGAACCCGGCCAACCCGCACAAACGAAGTAGATTCGCGACACCAACGGTAGAAGAGGGTGGCGTCCGCGGATCCATCGTATTTGGTGGGTGGGATGGGTTTCAATAACATTCTGTGAGGCATTTTCTTTTATCTTTAAAGTCCTCTTACGGCGCTTGGCAGCCTCATCGCTGCTGTCCAGGTCAGATTCGTGGTCTGAACTCGACGAGCTGCTAGATGATTCCGAAGGGGGAGTACCACCACCCGGGCTGTATCACGGATCGCCTGCTCCAAAAATTCCCCAGGCCTAGTCCTCGCCGGGGTCATTGATTTAGCAGGTTCTCCAGTGTTCGCTGAAGAAGGGAGGCGACGCGAAGTCGCATCCAGAATATTTTGTTGTACTATGCGCTTCGCCTGGCTGGGAAGCGGACGTTCGCGTCTCTGTGGTTCCGGATGTCTCAACTCACTGAGCCTTCTCTCAAGCTCAGCAATCTCTTGCTCGGTCGTCTGGCCAGACTTAATTACACCTTTGTTTTTAGGTGGGCGCACTGAGACATCATTTACAGCTATTTGCGGTACATAAGGCGCGGACCGTTTTTTTTTTTTTTGCAACATTTTGCTTAGAACACTCACCATGACCTCAATTCTGGTCAGAATCCTTCGGGAGTAGGTGTGTTCGACTCGCACTGAAAATCCGCAGGGGATCGAGTACCGGCTTTTTTGATGTAATTATGTAATGAAATTTCTCGCAAAAAATTGTGGTTTCCATTAGAACAGCTGCTCCACAATGAATACTGAGCCAATTGACTTAGTTCTTGGATATGTTATGTATCAAAACTAGTGCTAGGGGATGGTATATCTTTTTTGGGTGTTATCCCAACTCATTGTGATTTGGCACTCACTCTACCAAACACCATATTTGTGTACTAACATAAGTAGAGCCTACCATGCAGATTTGAGTGGATTTATATCTGTAAGCCTGATAGTCCCCTGGTAATAGTTCTAATACATAACATATCCAAGATTTAAGTCAATTGGCCCAGTATTCATTGTGGTGCAGCTGTTCTAATGGAAACCACAATTTTTCGGGAGAAATTTCATTACATAATTACATCAAAAAAGCCGGTACTCCATCCCCTGCGGATTTTCAGTGCGAGTCGAACGCACCTACTCCCGAAGGATTTTGACCAGAATTGAGGTCATGGTGAGTGTTCTAAGCAAAATGTTGCAAAAAGAAAAAACGGTCCGCGCCTTATGTACCGCAAATAGCTGTAATGAAACGCTAACCCTTCCTCGCGGGCATAGGGGTGTGGAATCTCCTCGTACGGAGATGGGGTTTCACTCAAGTCCAAGAGAGGTGTGTCATCGAATAGCCCAAGCTCGGGCGTTACGCTTTCTTGCTTGATTACACGGTTGATTTCCTCGAAGTTTGCCAGCGCCTCTCGTTGGGCTGCCAAATCATCTTCTGTGAAGTCGATGAGGGAAGGGACCGCGCCGAGATTGCGCGGGTCGAGCCCTTTGCCTTTATCTTTTGAAGAGCCTTCGCCGCTAGGTACGGCGGGGCTCACGGGGAAACCTGGGAAGGTGGGCTTTACCACGTGTTCATCAGGTGGGGTGCTACTAGCTTTGCACCGCGCCGCAGCGACTGCCCTGTCGGTGTAGAAACGGTGGTGTTCTGCCATTCTCATCAGCTGCTCACTACTCATATCGGCCTCTGCTTGGTTGAGGGTCGATTCGGAGGTAGGAGTACCACGGATGGTATCAAATGTAGACTTATTATCTACAGGCAACACTGGCCGTGGGCTATGAGTACGTGCCGTTCTACGTGTAACGGGCGTCCAGCCGTCATTGATCTCCTCGTCAGGCAATGGGGCCGAAGTCCACGTCCCTCGAGAGGGGCGTGGCGATGGACATTACGTCAGGCTCGCTATTGGCGAGCCCCGGGCTGGTGTTACCAGACCCGTCTCCCAATCCGCCAGGCGTAGAGGGAGGTCTCCCCGACACTGCCGAGCTGAAGCTCAGCTCGGGTGACCGGGCGAGATGTTTTGATGGGTGAGTTAGTAGAGGGTGCTCCATCCAGGGAGCGGGTGGAAGATACAGAGCGGCTCGGCGTACCTCGGATGGGTGGTGGGGCGGGGGCTATCCCTGCGCGCACCGCTTGACGAGTAGCTGGGCATCCGGTATCCATAGTGTAGAGTGTTGTCGGTTTAGGTGGCGTCGAAGCAAAGTGGCGGTGGCGGTTGATCAGACCGAGGGAGTCCAACTAAGCTGAGACGCGAAGCAAGCAGTTAAAAATATGTGACAGAGAGCTGGAGGCTGGTCCGGCACAAGAGATTTGAGGGTGGTCAAAACGAGGTAACTGGCGTAAAGTTATCGATTAACCGACGTCCCGGATCTACGCTACGGGTTTAAGTACAAATCGTGTGTTTACTGTTGTTAGAATGATTGTAAGATGGTTAAGATGTCAAGATGGAACGGAAGGAAGTGAAAGAATGTGAGTGTTCGCTGTCTAGCGAAGTGAACTAAGGTGTAGAACGAGTGGGGTAGTGACAGTAGCACTAGTTAAATATACTGGAACGGTTCAGTACGTGGGTATGAACGAAAAAGGGATAGGGGGTTCAAAAGAGAGGAACACGTCCGTTACACTCCGACAGCTCCGCCGCACGAGCCTCGAGCAGGTCTTCGAATTCCCTGACCTTCTCATCGAGGATCTTGCGCGCTGCCTTCAACTCTTTCCCCTTGAGCACTGCCGTATTTTGCTCCGCCGTGG